>CM064546.1:30194266-30241766 GCA_032716605.1 Paralithodes platypus
TAAAGTCAGCTGTGTTCCCATTAAGTGTTATTGTTCTGAGCTCTCCTATGGTGGAAATAACGAACTAGTATAAAGCGTGCTAAATTATAGCGTCGCATAACAATTATTATGAACGATGAACTACTGACGAATGATTGCCTCCATCTGACGACAATGAGTTTAGAGCCCATTGGGGATGAACACTTTTAGCAGCTGTATATGACTGGTCCACACCCGCAGATGGCCTCACCAGTAATTAACACCTTACGAGCGGCCTATGCGGTTTATTTATGTGTACCGCACAGCGGGGTGTTTTTAGCCAAAATAGGGCTGTTTACGTGATCATTTTCATGCCTAAATAAGACCCAGAACGTAAAACAAGTACCTATCCCTGAAAGGGCATAAACAGAGCTTTCGAATGACACCATAACGATCCTTGTATGATGGATAGTTTTCTTGCAATAACCGTGCAACGCGAGTGCAAAAAGCAGGTAATTCGGTACTTTCAGTACATAATTGAGTATGTAGCGAGTGAGAGAGGGAGGAGGGAGCTGAGATTTGTGTCAGTAGGTTCGCCGCGGTGGTCTGGAGCAGTCATACGCTCGCTAGTCTCCTGCCACCACTTGTCTCTCTCTCTCAGCCACATTACGTGCTGAAATTGCCACTCGAGTTATGTCGAGCGCCGCCACATAGTCCAGCTTTATTTAACTCGACTTATATTGCTCGCCGCTAATTATGGGTTAACCAAGCACGTTCAGCAGACACGACAATTAGAAAGGAAGCTGGGGTTGCAGCCATGATTTAGGGATTGCACACTGTCCTGTCTCACATTAGGAAAACTACTAACAACCCTTCTGTCTGGAAAATGGGATTAACCATCCCTATCAGGAATTGAGAAGGGGATCGACAGGGCTAAAACATCTACTATGGTATTACTATGCTCATTGTGCCAGGCAAGGTTTTTGCTTACATTTTGTTGATGTGAGTGTGATATCATCAGCTGAAACGTCAAAGGAAGGGGTAATCTGGTTTCACACTAAGCAAGATAAAAGCGTCCTAATATTCTAATGCTAATATGGCTAAATATGAAGGAAAAAGGGTCCAGAAACAAATTAAATAAGTCAATAATTAAGTGAACTAACAAATATACATTGTAATATTTTAGGAAGCTGAGAGCGGCATCTTGCGAGACATTAGGAACATCGAAGCCGAGGGTCGCTTTAAAGCCGTCCCTGGCAAGCAGTTCAGGGCTACTCTAGATACACTGGTGAGGCGAGGAGACCACGTTATGATCATGAGGAACATTGCTCTCAGGATGATGGCCAGGGACTTTTCTGATACAGGTAACAGCATTACTACAGTATGTTAAAATGAGGTCCGAATAGTTGACAGACTGAATAGAAACACTATATGAGGAGGAGCACTTTATTGACAATATTTTGCAGTGACCTCAAGAATCTCACTGGAAAACGTTGTCAATAAAGTTATCCTCGGTGTTTATATATTCTCTACTACAGTGAGGAAAAAGGAATTTAACTCTTGATGTATTCAATATTAGTTTAACTCCCTAAAAGCGGGCATGCTTGTTTACAAGACCGTATTGCTGGGCGGGTATATTTACCGAAAAGGAACTTCATTCCATGCTCTTTTTCATGCATAAGCAAGACCCAGAGCATAATACAATTATATATCCATGAAAGTGCGATAATAGAGCTTTCCAATGACACCTGAATCATCCTTGTACGACCACGGGTTCCTTTGCAACGATCGAGTAACCGGAGGTGAAAGTACCATAAATAAGGTATTTTTCACAATTTTTACCTTGTTATGTGTGGTACAGAGGTGGTGGTGAGACATAGTGCGTGTCAGTGACTGCCCCAAGGTGGTGGCGAGCAGTCAGAGCCTGGATATCATCCCTCCAATGCGTGGACTCACTCTCATAGCTCATAACGTCCTCAAAATGGCACCCATCATATGATGGGCACCGCAGGGGTGGCCAATATTCCCTCTCCCATCATATGATGTTCACTGTCGGTTGAGGGTTTCGACGGTGCCCTCCGATTACACGATCATTGCAAGATAACCCGTGGTCGTACAAGGATAATTCAGGTGTCATTGGAAAACTCAATTATCGCCCTTTCCCGGATATATAATTGTATTACGCTCTGGCTCTTGCTTATGCATGAAAAAGAGCACGGAATAAAGCTCATTTTCGGTAAATATACCCGCCCAGAACTACGGTCATGTAAACAAGCATGCCCGCTTTTTGGGAGTTAACTAGATGCTCAGGTAGGATACAATATAATATATTACTCTTGATAGACACCATATTAGTGTTTTTGGTGAGGTAGATTCTATAGGTAAGAATATGGCCTAGCGGCTATTTCCCGCTAATTTGGCTCAATATATTCACCATTGCTCCATATCCGTTGCCCTGAGTGAACTGGAATGATCTCCAATGAAAATACTGGGTTGAACTCTCCCTATAACATTCACCATTCCCTCCCTACCTCCTCACACTACCAAAGAAAATTGTTCAATATTTGGCTGGTTTCGTCGCTGAGAGCCGACCACTCACATTTCACTCGCAAGAGAAAAATATACAAATTTAATAGTGGCCCCTTCATCATTGACGATGTTGCCTATTAGTATAATAGTCTCCATTCAACACCACGTCAGTCGTTTGAATCAACCGCCGCGGGGAAGAACAAGAGTCATCTTCATAAGTGCAACGCTACTTCTCTTATGGTGTCATCATAGATCGGGTACCCACTACGAAAAAACTTCCTAAAAATAAGAGAATAAAAAAGGAAAAAATTTCTACTTTAACACTGTTAATCACAAGCTTCCCACATTCGTTGGATTTTCTTGCGTTGTGGCTTCTTACCACCTCTCGCCAAGCGCAACAATTCGTCCTTCTCTTCCCCGCCGGCCTACTGTCAACACTAGTACCCCCGCGCTCCGGCTTCATTCGACGTTCGCTCTCCTCTAGTGAGTCTTTTCTCATTTGTATATATCTGGGAGATAGTGAGCAGGGTTTAGACTAGCTAGCACGGGTTGTGTTATTGTTGGCCCGCAGGAAGTGTTAAATTAGGGTACGTCTAGGCACTTACTCATTGTGTTCAATGTTGCCACCACACACGTGGTGTATTCCGTTTGCTATGCACCTTAGTTTTTGCTTGTTTCCTTAGTTAGGAGGCTTTTTTCAGTTTTCAGTAGCTGTTCCTTTGTTCAGCTTTGGAGTCTAGGGACCCTGCCTTTGTTGCAGACGTGCCAGGGCTAGGATTGTCACACGTGGCTGTGGATCTTCCAGCATTCGAGCCTGCTGAGAGGCCCCACTTGGGGGCTATCTCTTCGCCCTTTTTGGCTCTTTTTCATGATTAATCCGGGTTGTCTGTCTTTTTTTCCTGGATAAGCCTGTAGGTTATCTAGTTTTTAGGGGGTTCTTTTAAATTTTGCTATTATTGTGATTTATTATGTCCCCTGTGATTTCTGGGTCTCCTTGTTGGTTTGTGAGCCACTTCCCGGGAGTCCTGCAAACGATCTACGCGTGGGAGTACGTGAGTTTTGGGTCGGGTTCTCTCATGGGTGTGCTTTGCTCTGTGTCCCTCCTCCCCCTTCTTGTCCCGCCGGCCTCGGTTTTGTAAGCCGTTGATTCGGTCCGCCGTGCCGGCGTTTTCCTGGGTTCTTGTCTCCCTCACCGTGTTTGAGTCGGTGGGAGCTGCGGTGCCGCTACCTCCTTGTTCCTGGACCCTCACGGGTCCGGCGGACTTTGACGTGTCTATCACTGGTTGGTAAGGTGCTTTTGAGCCCCTCGGACGTTTCCTCCGCCTTCCGGCGGCTGCACGGTTAACAGTCCGACGGCGGGAGGTTTCATTTATGTGACAAGCCTATACCCGCCGTCAGGGGTCCTCCGGTAACTATGACTAGTCAGGAACTGACGCGGGATCATAGGGTCGTTTACCCCGCCTTGCCGGCGGCCCAGTGAGTAACGACCCCGGCGGACACTGCACTAATGACTCGTCATAAGCTAGCGCGCTTACTTAGTGGAGTTTACCCCGCCATGCCGGCGGCCCAGTCGGTATACAGAACAGCGGCTGCTTGTGTGTTTGGTAGAGCACAGAGCGATACGCCGCCAGTTGGCTTACTGTCCTATGACCTAGGTCGTAACGTTCGCCCTCTGTAAAAGTGATAACCCCTTCTCATGTTGCTCATGGGCATGGTACTAGGCAATTCACAACCTCTTAGGGATAAGAAGAAAGAGGAGGCCGTAGCCTCCTCTTCTTCTTGCACCGGGAGGATAGGATGTGTGATATTCTCTCTGTATATCCTTATGAGCACTGATTCCTGGATTTTTTTTCTTTCCAGGTAAACCCTCAGGACAGCCGGCTACCGCAACGTTCCCGCCGGGGAGAGGAGTCTCTGAATCATGCCTTTGTTTACGGTCTGCTGAACTCCCTCATGTCTTTTGATACCGATACCAGCCCATAGCCGGTGTATCAGGTGTGTCCAATGTTTAGACAGGGCCTCTTTCATGTGGATATCTCGTACATGTCCAGTCTGTTCAGACCTGTTCGAGGAATGGCTCGCTGCCCAAGATACGTCTTGTTTGCTCACTCTCATTGACGTTAGGACTAAGTTTAAGGCATATGCTTCTCAAGTAGCTAACAAAGAACTGTCATGTGATAACCCAGAATTATTGAGGGTAGTTCAGTTATATTCATTTGATGACCATATAGCTCACCAGTCACACAACTCCCCATTAACTATGTTGACCTTTGCGTCTCCTACGTCCTCCACGACATCTGCTCAGAGCTCCTCTCCCCCATCCAAGAGGAGCCGCTTAATGTCACCGGAATGCCTCAAACCTGCCCACCCAGCTCCACTGGTGGGCAACCTGAGGAGAACGGACAGCACAGAGTATCTGCCAGACAAGATCCGCAGGCTCTCGAGCCCACCACAACGTGTTCTGCTATCTAAAGAAACTCCTACTTCTCCGCAAGTAGATCTCACGGTGACATGGCTAATGGGTCCAGAGGCCGCCTCGGGGACACAGGGGGTTCTCCCCGGTCTCCTCAGGCCGGACGCCGGCCCCTCCCACGCCGCCACTACAATTAGGCAACCAGTACATGTTAAGCTCCAAGGTTCCAAACTAGTGCTAACTAACAGACACGCTCCGCCGGTCACTATGGCTCATACCTCTACTCAGTCTCCGGGTGTCATTACATCAGATGCGGTTACGACCATGAGGTCTCACGCAACACTCCTGGCTCCGTCTAAAGACCAGTTCGGATTGACGTCCGCCCCCCAAAATGTAGGTTCTCAACCTACGGCCGCTCTGGCACCGCCACCGCCGCGTGGCCAGGAGTCAACGGCTAGTGGTTCACCCCACCCGTCCACGGCTAGTAGCAGTCAAACACTAGTGACCAGTCATAGAACATACACAGCCACTATGATACAGACTGACACTCTGCCACAGACAGACCGACAAGTTAGGCTACCAACACAAGCTGATCCACCAGGTTTTACGTCTGAGCAGCTACAGAAGGTGATCCATCAGTGCGCTATAAAGCGTGGTCAAACCCCTAATCAGGCACTGGGACCACCTCACAGTTTATCTATGCCTTACCCTCCTCATATCAATGTAGGGATTCCCAATCCGGCGGCCTCCTCTGCCGGGCCAGATACGGTCCGCATAATTGACCACCCGTTGCCTACGGGCCCGCCGCCGGTCATTCCAGTTATTTTCCGGCCTACGGCACAGGAGATTGGGCCTCAGACCTCAGGTATTACCCCAGGTTTGTGGCCGTAGCAAATGCTCCGTTCCTTGACCCTGTCGCATACCCGTGTTAGTGGACCCAGAGTTCAGAGGTGTATCTAGGCCCCTGAACGTAACTCTCCCTTCCGCCGGTCAACCCAAGCAGGGACTGCCGGCGGATGATTTGTTACTTGCTTTTCCCTCCATTAGATCCCCCTTGACTAGGAGGGACACTAGTTCAGTTTCTCGTCAGGACGGCCTCAGCCATGCTAGTTCTGTGGGTTCAGAGGCTACTCAACCTTATTTATCCCCCTCTGTGGCCAGGACCCATAAGGCTAGTAGTCCATCGGGTCCTTCTTGCTCCCCTATCCCTCACCCCTCTGCCCCTTAGTCCCGCCGGAAATCCTTAAACAACCCCAGGTCCTAAAAGCACCAGGAAGGCTCTGGCTTCCGGTTACAGCTGTGACACAAGGGGAGAGGCATAAGTCGACACAAGGGGAGGTCCCAGTGCCAAAATAGTGGGCGATAGAAGTTAACCGTAAACAGGTCTTTAGGGCAAAGGATGCTCACGGTACAGTGCTACAGGTTCCTATCTATGCTAGACCTGACCCTGCTAATTTTCTGTATTTTGTATATAACCCAAGCCTACGGACTCCTCTTCCGGCGGATTCCCCGTTCCAGGACCCTCGTTACCCAGACACTCCCATTTGCCCTCATTGTCATGAACGCTGTGACATTAATGGATGTCATTCTCTCTATATAGGGGGGGAGCCTTCTAGTAAGTTTCACAGATGTGGTCCACATAAAGACCAGAGGGAGCTGAATCTGGGTGAGGTGGGCGATGGGCTATGGGTAACGTGGGATCAGGAACTTAAACAATTTGCTGTAGATATTACATCTAACCCTTTGTCCCCAGTTCCCCCTCCCCCCATTACCGAGTTTGACGGCTAACACAACGACCGGGTGGGGTCCCGCTACCGATTTTTTTATTTTCTTATAGCCCCTCAATTGACTGCAGAGGATTTTCCTTTACCCCTCATTGCTCCTGAACCTATTGAACTCCAGCGAGAATTTCTGGTCAGAGATAATGCCAACAGGAAGTTTATTAGCTTCCTGTTAACTAGAGATACGGCCCAGGCTATTGCCAAACCCGTGCCGGACCCCCCACGGCGAAAAGAGGAATTAGTTAAGGAGTTTTAACAATACCTCCTCCCTTCCCCGGCTAGAACGCTCACAAAATTCGAACAGCCTTATTTGAGGCAGTCAGATTACGACAGCTCCTCAGACTCGGTATGGCTCAGAGGTTACCTATGAATGCTTATTATAAGATTTTGTTCTCTCCTGTCTTGACTGCGAAGCTCCTCGATAACCAGACAGAGAGGGATGTTAGAGTAATGTTGAAGTCGAAGGAAGGGACCACCCAATAGGTCTCCTCCCGACGGCCCCAAGCTGCCGCCGGGCAGTTTTCACCTCCCGCTAATTGGTTAATTTACAAATGCTTTTGGACTGGTGCCTAGGGCTCTTGAGTCCTCCCTCCATCTTCCTCCCTCCCTTGGCCGTGCTAGTGCAATAGGGTTCCGAGGTTCGACAAGGTGTTAGTTCCCAAGGTAGGCAGCGCCACCTTGTCTTCTGTAGGACCGGACTGCGCCGGTCACCACGAGTACACGCCGGAAGGCGAGTCACGCGGCTTTCCCTCACACGGCGTTGCATAACAGAACGATGCAACCCTCTGCATAAAGGATGGGATACTTACTCATGAGAGGGAGGCACGCGGTCGCCAACCCAGGTCGGATATGCAAATACCGTTACCCCTGCGGCGGACCTGCGCCGGGAGAGGCCATCTCTCTCACACTTAATTTGGAGTTATAGCCAGAGGCAACCGTCCGCCGGCTAGCGGCTACCATGGGCCTTCCAAATAATGTACTACTAGTCACAACCATCGGGTGATGGAGGACTGTACCGACAGTTAACTTGTACTGTAACCTGTAACCGACAGTTAACTTGTCGGTTCCCCAGGAGGTCCCTCTTTGTACGATAGGTGCGGTACAACACGCATAAGTATTCACTCTCACTAAGCTTACGCAATTTCAGCCCTCAGCAAGCCTTGTTGGCGGTTGTCCCTTTTCGAAGACTGTTCCCGCCGTTGGGGATGGGAGATCGTCCCGGCGGGTATTATTCCCGTCTCCACTGGTTTAGAGGACTTCTGCCTCCCTTCATATGCTTAATCGAGTTGTGCGCACGTACCGGACGATTTTTTACGACAGCTCAGCAGCAGGTAATTTCTTTTACGAAAAGCCACTGAAGACCGGATTAGTTAATTTTCTTATCCCCACTTTTGGTTCTTTTGTGATAAGGAAAACACCTTTCGGGGCACTCTCGCCTTTTCCCCTCCCTTGCTTTGTTCCATATAGAATCACAGCCACATTCCCCTTGCATAAGGCCAGTCTGGCATTCTTAACTTGATTTGACAGACACGTACGCTTTTGGTCACTCAGGCTTATACTTTCAGTAAGGCCTACCTACACCTTAACGCTATATCAGTCATTACGCACTGGAGATCTCTCCGTCTGTCTCGTTTTTTAGCCTTCCGGCCGCTTCAGCTCTCTTAACCCGGGAACTGCGGGGAGACTCTTAAGAGTTCCCCCGGCGGACTGCGGGGAGACTCTTATGAGTGAGTGAGAAAAACAAATCAACTTTTGACATCGAAAAAAAAAAAAAAAAAAAAAAAAAATTTGGCTCCTGGGCCATGCAAAATCTCAGTCCTCTACCTCCTCTCCTTCCCCACTTTCCTCCTCTCCTTCAGTTATCACCTATTTTCCCTGTTATTCCCTTATTCTGAGGTATATTTTCGTGCTAACATTAGCGAGTTGCAAGCAGGGTGTTGTCATCACTGATGGCAAGCGAGTGCAAGAGAGAGAGAGAGAGTATCGATCGACTGTGTCTCAGTGGCCTTGGGGGAAATTGGCGGGAAAGTAGCTTGCCTCACCCATACATTATACAACTCGCGGGCTATATCTCCGCTGTTTTCACTCGTTTTATTGTTGTTTCGGGTTAATACCTTTATAATCAACCCATAATAGGCGCATATGGATAAGTATTAATGCTATTAATGGCACAATGAATATTTTAGTGACGGAAACACCTCAAATACGTCAGCACAGGGGGACGTTTCCAATTACCCCCATGCGCACTTCAGAGGTTAAGCTTCAGTCATCAAGGGAAACTGCTTTTCCCCTTCAACCCCAGAGACCTTAGTTGTCCCGCCGACTTATTCTAATGGCCGGTTCATCCTTAATTTTATGGCTAGCCGCACAGACCCTGAGCTTTCTCTGACCTCTATGTGATTGTGAACTGTTTTTAGTTGTATAAGGTCAAACGTTCAGAATAATGTATATGTGCAGGTTTTTTGGACGCCGGGGGGGGGAGGGGGCGAGGCCCTTCAGGTCCTCCGGCTCATGTCCCCCAAGTGTATTGATCGATCCTCTTCCTATAGAAGTTCTGTATCATCCCCCGGCGGACTAACTCATATAGCCTACTGTCTTTCTGGCTCTCTAGTTTACTCGTTGATCCTATGTCTCCTCGCTCCACGCCGAGTGGGCGTGGGTCGGTAGTAGGCTCAGGAGGTGCCATCGGTGCAGAATTTCATGACAGGTGTTAATCCCCCCTTGTGATTTACAAACTCAGTTTTCCTTTACGGCCCAAACCGTTTTCTTGGTCTGCACAAGGGCACACTCCTTCTGTTTGATTTTACTTGTATTTCCGGCTGTTAGTACTGTGATAGGTACGCCCTATAGGGGCTTAAGAAAAAGGGGGGGGGGATATGTGGATCCCAGCACAAGAGAGGAACCCCCTTCCACAGGATTACAAGTCCATGTAGGGCAAGCTAGATGTTGTTTACGCCAGGCTGAGCCCAAATAGATACGTACGAGCTAAGAAGCTCGAAATAAATTGTTTAGTTATTAAAGAATTGATGTAATTCTTTTATGTTTTACAAGCTTAATTCAAGCTCATGTTTCTATGAATTATAAAAAGATTGCTTTTCACTACTGTTCATTATACTATATATGTAATTTTCAGGTTTCTATGCTAGTTGCACTAGATTAAGAAAGGTCGGTATTGGTCGCATAGTGACTCCATAAATGTTCCAGGCTAGTTTGCACTAGATTCAGTATGTTTGGTATTGGTCGAAGTGACTCAATAAATGGACCTAGGAACCTAGCTGAGCTCAGCACAGCTTAAGGGTCGAGGTGATGAAGGGTTTTTGCATTTAACTCTGTGTCACACAGTACAACAAATACCTCCTGGAAGAGGACTCTGTTGTTGGAGCAGGCTTCTTTGAAGCAACGCACTGCTCCCACTCTTTCATATTTTCTAATTTTTGTTGTATACACAACTATATCAATAAAAATATCATTTCCTGTTAAAAGGTTTCTTGACTTAACCATGCGGTTATTGAGGTTTTGATATTACGAATGTCCCCCTCCAGTCTTGGAATTCAGGCAACATCGTCAATGATGATGGGGCCACTATTAAATTATAGGTTTGATTCCCGAAGGAGAGTAGAGAAAACCTAATATTTAGTAGGGGCCCCGGATTCATTGACGATGAAGACCCTCCCAGCCATCCCCTTCCCATTCGCTGATATTTTGAGCTTATCTTGGTATATCATTGAAGGACGAATTGTTGCGCTTGGCGAGAGGCGGTAAGAAGCCACAACGCAAGAAAATCCACCGAATGTGAGAAGCTTGTGATTAACAGTGTTAAAGTAGAAATGTTTTCCTTTTTTATTATCTTATTTTTTACGAAGTGTTTTCGTAGTGGGTACCCGATCTATGACGACACCATAAGAGAAGTAGCGTTGTACTTATGAAGATGACTCTTGTTCTTCCCCGCGGCGGTTGATTCAAACGACTGACGTGGGTGTTGAATGGAGACTATTTTACTAATAGGCAACATCGTCAATGATTCCGGGGCCCCTACTAAATATAAGGTTTTCTCTACATCACTTCGGGAATCAAACCTATATTTTTTTTATATTTCCACTTATGATAACTCAATGATATTTGCCGTTATTTTAGCATGCTTTTTACTTACAAACAAGTATGAGTTGTTGAAAATAAAGTTAAATGAACCTCATATTCATACCTGGCATATAGCTGTCACAAGTACATTGAGAAGTGGCTCTGTTTTTATTCATTTCCAGGTACAAAATTACCTCTTTTCTCTACACACATCCTTCATTACCCAATGCACTATGCACACTGATATAAGTATGGGTGGCAAGCTTAGAACCTCCTGGAATCATCTGGCAACAAGTGCAGCGGGATGGTGTAGCCAATTCAGCCGGTACTACCAAAACATATATATACGTTGCCCGCAGTATAGCCCTTATTTACAGAGGATATACATTTATATATACAGTATATATATGTTGGCCACAGTGAGTGGGTTAAAGGAAGATATTCACTCGTTTTTTTTTCTGAACCCCATTCTATGTCGAGCTTAGCCCCATTAGTTTTTAGACTTTAAGACATTCATCCCATTAGTTTGGAGATATTAGGACACTTTGGACCTTTTATTTGTTAATTTTAAGACCTTTTGTGCCATTATTTATGGCTTTTTGAACATATAAATGGTGATAATGAGTTTCAAACCTGTAATTTTTCTAAAATATGTTCAAACAGTCTTAAAATGCATGCCAATGCATTACAATAGTATGTCCTATAATGTATAATCAATGTATACAGTGTACGGTCACGATCACTATAGTCTGGGGTTTTTTCAGCTGAGGGTAAATTGAATCCCTTTGTTGTTGATTATTCGACAGTTACTGGAAATATATGAAACTTATATGTCTCTTGTTACGACTGAGGTTTAAATCTATATCAGGGCTCTTATTCATTGGACTAGTAATGGCATAAATGCTACAACGGAAAGTGCTAGATACAACCTCTGATGTATATTCCCAGTGAACAAAGAACACAAATACTCTACAGAGTTCTATATGCAATAATAGGTTATTAAACTCTCAATAAATGTGCGTCTACTCTAGGCTTAATGTTATGTGAAAACAGCCTATTACTACCTATAACCGAAGGTGCTTGGTTATGGTATGCAAAGTAAGGTGGTAAGAGAAGTTACAGCTTAGTTAAGGCAGAATATATAATGCCGTCGGAGCCAAGAATATCCTAAACACTACAACAATAATAATCGCCACGACAATGCAGTATTCCTATCAACAAAAAAGAGCCTAAGTCGTTTGTGTCTCCATACATCAAACTAGGCTGCGAAATGCTTGTGTAATCATAAATGGGTATGCATAAAAAGAGTACTTGGTTTAATATACTTAATGTCTACTATGATTGATAAAGTCTAGCTAGAGTCAATGATACGAGATACTGGTGCGCATGGAATGCTGCATAGCCTAGTGCAAATCTCAAGTCTGTGCGTCAAATATTACGTTATAGGGAAGGGTAGCTCTCTTGAGAAACCTCAATACCGAAGTATTAAGCGTTCTCCTGGCGTACCTCAAAGACAAACAACGAGCTTAGAATGGTATAGGCAAAAAGCCCTCATTCGTGCATGCTCTACTCTCAATGGCACACAGACTAGAATTTACTCAATCAACTCCAGTTCTCAGGTATGTCGTGCAGCTTTTTCTTAAAGCCAGCTCTCATAGGAAACAATACCTTATAATATCAGACCCCTAGTCTAGCATTATCTAATCCAGCAGAACACTAATAATTATAGGAAGCGGTACTTAAACAATATAAATGCCAACCAATACTTCGTGATCCACTTATCTTAACAACTAACGTACATGGGTTATATCAGACCTTAACGCACAATACAACTGGCCAGCATGAAGCTGATTTTGCAGAGTTAACCAGAGGGGATATAGTCTTAATAAAAGATGGTGAAAGATATGAAAAAAGAGAGAGGTAGGCAGAGGAAAAGATTCTCAGGTGCAGATCGGGAGACAGGTAGCAAGGGATAAGATAGATGCGTTCTAGAAACCAGATCTGAGGGAGAGAGTGGCGAGGAACCTGTATATATACCCGGACTAGTTTTCACCGCGCAAAGTAAAGCGGTAACAAGTCCTCTAGCCACTAGCAAAGAAGCTAGCAACATGGTAAGGACCTCCCTCAACCAACCCCCACGAGGCAGCCAGCCGTGACGTCATCGAGCGGGGCAAAAACACTGCGCGCCCCCCTCTCACTCTGTTCTACTCTCTCTCTCTCTCCCAGATCCCATCATTACTAGTTAATGATAAAACATATACTTTACAATTAAATATAGAAAACCTTGACATGGGTGAAAACAAAGAGCCTTTCTGGACTGCCCATGACACGAGCTTTCATATGAAATTAAGCACACTCTAATACATAAACTGTAGCATCATCCACTGCCCTGGCGATCCTAGCGAGTCACTGTAGGACAAGCCATGCGGTTCTAACGGAGTGGTTAACGTCACACCCCCCCCAAGATTTTTCTCAGAGGCCCCAAGGCTCACAAAAATCTGATGGTTAGAACCCATGCTATATCTCCACTTCCCATCACCCAGCGGCAGTAAAATATCTGGCACAGTTCTTCAACAAAACATTTTTCAAAATTATAACCCTCCCCAACACCATAGGTTAAATTATATGTAGTTATGCTCCTCAAGAGCGAGCTTCTCTAGCCCAGCATTCTGAGAGGAGTGCAACTCAGAATTACTGCTATAACATACTGAAAAAATTCAACTATCAAAGAAAGAGTTTTTATTTGATTTTCATGTTTTTAATTTGTTTATTTCGGCTGCACTATAGGGGAAGCCTAGTTTTTTCTTCTATATCAAACGCTCAACTCCTGCTTTACGACCCAATACGCTGGGCTACAACCGCGAGCCAACAAGCACCAAGCGCAAAATACTATTCAAACTAAAGCAGGAGGCTATCCGTGTGTCAATCTACCCAGGATCATATACCCTTGAACGACCATCTGCAACCACGTTGTCACAACCGGCAATATGGCGTATGTCCAGGTTATATACCAGTAACCTTAGTGACCGCCTGGTCAGCCGCATATTCCGATTGTGAAACTGGTCCAAGAACTTGAGAGGGTAATGATCTGGGTGAACTACAACAACCGGACCATAGGCTGGAACATAGACTTCGAAATGCCTCAGAGCAAGTACAACTGCCAGCAGCTCCTTCTCGACAATAGAGCAGCTCCCCTGGGCTGAATTGAACTTCTCCGAGCAGAACCTAACAGGATGCTCCAGCCCATCATCGTCCTTTTTCACAAGGACGGCACCAGCCCCCACACCACTAGCCTCCATTGCTAGTTGGAAAGGTAGGCTAAAGTCAGGGGCCCTGAGGATCGGGTGAGTGCACAACAGGTGTTTTACTTCTCTAAACACCTTCTCACACTCAGGCGCCCATTTGAACTTCTTATCCTTCCAGTTATCCTCCACCTGAGCTTGACTGTCCCGTTCTCCTTATCCACCTTGACTGCTAAACGTCATCACAGGCACAGTGAGAGGCTCAGGGGGGTGCCTCCCATACTCCTTCATGGGATTAACATGACATAACTGATTGCGCTTCCGTCTGTCTGGAGTGGCTACCAAGTAATCCAGGTCTGATAGCTCCTCCACCACCCTATAAGGACCAGCGTACTTTGCGGATAAGGGGTAACCTACAAGGGGCAGTAGAAACAACACCACCTGACCCACGTGAAACTCCCTGAGTTCAACCTTGAGGTCGTACCTGTCCTTCCTGAGGGCCTGAGAGCTAGTCAAATTACGGCCAGCCAACTCCAGACTGCGCAACATCCGTTCTCGACTGTTGAGGACACACTTGAGCATAGAACAAGGTTTTTCTGCGCCCTCCCATACTTCTTCAACCATATGGAGAGGCCCTCTGACACGGTGTCCAAAGACGAGCTCATTAGGGCTGAATCCCAAACTCTCCCCAGGTACCTCCCGCACAGCAAACAAAACACATGGCAGGCCAAGATCCCAATCCTTCCCACTCACAAAGCAACAACAACGAAGCACAGATTTCAAGGCTGAGTGCCATCGCTCTAACACACCCTGGCTCTCCGGATGATACGCAGATGACACAACCCCAACAATCTCATGCTGCGGCATTGCTTGAACAAAGAGGCTAGAAGTGAAGTTGGGTCCCTGGACTGACTGAATCCCCTGCAGGTAACCATACCGGGAAAAATACACTAGCAAGCTTCAGACCACCGTCTTCGCCGACCCATTTCTCATAGGGTACACGTCAGGGTACCTTGTTGCTGCATCTCCCGACTGTGCATCACTGTCCTCCTTCAACTCTTTCGTCTTTTTAAGCCCATCCTCTGCCTTTTCAGGAACAGTTACTGGGTCTTCTCCAGACTCGAAATGTGGTCCTAATAATGAGTCCCCGAGAAGGTCCGTTGATACTAAACTCTCAACCGCATCAACTTTCAACCCCTTCTCGGTACCCTTCCTCCGCCGTGGCCGGACGGATTGCCGACGGACATTTGGCCGAACGGATATTTGGCCGAACGGTTAGGTTAAGTTAGGTTAGGTTAGGTTAGGTTAAGTTAGGTTAGGTTAGGTTAGGTTAAATTAGGTTAGGTTAGGTTAGGCTAGGTTAGGTTAGGTTAGGTTAGGGTCTGTCGGCCAAATGTCCGTTCGGCCAAATGTCCGTCGGCAATCCGTCCGGGAGCCTCCTCCGCTGATCTAAAGACTGTTGACCAGAATGTGACTCCCTGGATGCAGGATCTCCGGTGACAACACACGCCATAGGCTGCACCGGACATTTCTCAACCCACTCCTGCTCCTCCCTACTCACGTCTGCCGGCTTCTCGGCAACAACCAAGGGTGGAGCCTCAGAAGTAGGTCCCGCAAAGTCGTTGCCGAGAAGGAGGTCGACGCCCCCAACAGGTAACTTCTCCACAATTCCTACATCCAGGTCCCGAGTCACACCATCAACTTCCACCTTCATTCTTACAAGCGGGTATGACCTTGTCGCATTAACTCCCTGAACCACAACCACCCGCGCCGTATTTACAGGTTGACCAGTGAAATTTCTCAACAATGTTTGCGATGCCCCAGTGTCACGCAAAATTCTCACCTCATGTCGTCTACCCCCCCACTCCACACAACCGAGTCCCCTGTGGTCACTAAAGGCATCACGGACAGGGAATAAGCCTTCCGGATCCTTCTGCACTGGCAGTGTATTTACCTCGGAAGAAATGCCTCTAACAAACTCCGATGTCCTCTTGAACACTCCAATGCCGTGAGCAAAAGACACGGCTGCTGGAGGAGGTCGACTAGGGCACTCATTTGCCTTATGACCCTCCTGGTGGCAACTAAAACACATAAATTTCGGTTTCGGCTTATACTGTGATGTAAAAGGCCCCTGACTTTTCACATACGGTGTGGTGTAAGGTTTGGATTCAGTTTTAGTTTCATGGCTCTTCTGTTTAAATGTGTCATTGTTACGGGGAGGGGGAGGATAACGGTCCTTAGCACTTACATAGTACTTCTGTGAGGACCCGCAACCCCGAATCAACGACAGCCGTCGATCAGCCATTTCTGCTGCTTCGACTAGAGTTCTTGGGTTTTTCTCCTTCAAGTTCAAAGTTAGATCACCGCCCGTGCTCTTAAAGAACTGCTCCATCATTAACTGCTTAATTTCATCAAATGTTGTGACCTTCTCAGATCGGAGCCAGTTCCCCATAGCATCGGACAAGTCCCGGGCGTGTTCCAAAAAGGTGCTATCTCTTCCCTTAGTTACACCCCGGAACTTCAAACGGTACGTTTCTGGTTGCAGTTCGTAAGCCCTCAGGACAGCCTCCTTGAGATCCTCATACACAATACATGACTCCCAAGGTAACGCATCGTAGGCTTTAAGACTCTTGCCACTTAATCTAGAGGATACAAGTGCTGCCCATTTATTCTCTGGCCACTGGTGTTCCTGGCACTTCTTCTCAAAGCGTGCGAAAAATTCTGTTACCCCACTCTCAACAAACATCGGAACCAGTTTCAATAAGTGCGAGACAGACTGATCAGGAGCACGGTTACGGTTTAAAATTATCGGTGGTCCCCCCAGGGGCAACCCACCCTGATTAACCATTTCACCATACTGCTGTTCCTCAGTTTCGACATTACGTACTGTGTCTCCATTCTCCTCTGATCCGGTATAAGACATGATGCTCACAAAAATTTCCCACCTCAATATTCAGAAAAGAAGCATCCCAAACTCTTATACCTCAATATACACACAAAAATTCTCGGAAATACTCAAGGGCTATAGGCCTACTATGTTGCAAAAAATATATATTCTTGCTGATCCCCGCAAAATATTCCCAAAAACAACAAATGTTCCCTGCTAATAAATGTAGGTTCACCAAATCCTAGGTAAGGTCGCCATTTGTTACGACTGAGGTTTAAATATATATCAGGGCTCTTATTCATTGGACTAGTAATGGCATAAATGCTACAACGGAAAGCGCTAGATCCAACCTCTGATGTATATTCCCAGTGAACAAAGAACACAAATACTCTACAGAGTTCTATATGCAATAATAGGTTATTAAACTCTCAATAAATGTGCGTCTACTCTAGGCTTAATGTTATGTGAAAACAGCCTATTACTACCTATAACCGAAGGTGCTTGGTTATGGTATGCAAAGTAAGGTGGTAAGAGAAGTTACAGCTTACGTTACTTTAATCAATAAATGTCAGGCACTCCTGCATGAAAGAAAGTGCACTAAAGTCCTTCAACACTAACAAGGAATCTTCTTTAAATGTTAGATGCTATAAAGATGCTCGTATCGGAAATGGAACCCAAAAAGGCAGGCAGCGGAACAATGCTCGTGCAGGCTATGCGCACAAAAAGGCAGAATATATAATGCCGTCGGAGCCTAGAATATCCTAAACACTACAACAATAATAATCGCCACGACAATGCAGTATTCCTATCAACAAAAAAGAGCCTAAGTCGTTTGTGTCTCCATACATCAAACTAGGCTGCGAAATGCTTGTGTAATCATAAATGGGTATGCATAAAAAGAGTACTTGGTTTAATATACTTAATGTCTACTATGATTGATAAAGTCTAGCTAGAGTCAATGATACGAGATACTGGTGCGCATGGCATGCCGCATAGCCTAGTGCAAATCTCAAGTCTGTGCGTCAAATATTACGTTATAGGGAAGGGTAGCTCTCTTGAGAAACCTTAATACCGAAGTATTAAGCGTTCTCCTGGCGTACCTCAAAGACAAACAACGAGCTTAGAACAGTGCAGAATGGTATAGGCAAGAAGCCCTCATTCGTGCATGCTCTACTCTCAATGGCACACAGACTAGAATTTACTCAATCAACTCCAGTTCTCAGGTATGTCGTGCAGCTTTTTCTTAAAGCCAGCACTCATAGGAAACAATACCTTATAATATCAGACCCCTAGTCTAGCATTATCTAATCCAGCAGAACACTAATAATTATAGGAAGCGGTACTTAAACAATATAAATGCCAACCAATGCTTCGTGATCCACATATCTTAACAACTAACATACATGGGTTATATCAGACCTTAACGCACAATACAACTGGCCAGCATGAAGCTGATTTTGCAGAGTTAACCAGAGGGGATATAGTCTTAATAAAAGGTGGTGAAAGATATGAAAAAAGAGAGAGGTAGGCAGAGGAAAAGATTCTCAGGTGCAGAGCGGGAGACAGGTAGCAAGGGATAAGATAGATGCGTTCTAGAAACCAGATCTGAGGGAGAGAGTGGCGAGGAACCTGTATATATACCCGGACTAGTTTTCACCGCGCAAAGTAAAGCGGTAACAAGTCCTCTAACCACTAGCAAAGAAGCTAGCAACATGGTAAGGACCTCCCTCAACCAACCCCCACGAGGCAGCCAGCCGTGACGTCATCGAGCGGGGCAAAAACACTGCGCGCCCCCCTCTCACTCTGTTCTACTCTCTCTCTCTCTCCCAGATCCCATCATTACTAGTTAATGATAAAACATATACTTTACAATTAAATATAGAAAGCCTTGACATGGGTGAAAACAAAGAGCCTTTCTGGACTGCCCATGACACGAGCTTTCATATGAAATTAAGCACACTCTAATACATAAACTGTAGCCCCAGCCACTGCCCTGGCGATCCTAGCGAGTCACTGTAGGATAAGCCATGCGGTTCTAACGGAGTGGTTAACGTCACACTCTGTATCGATTTTTTTTTTCATATTGATTATATATTTCACCACAATATCTTCATAATAGCTAAGTAAATGAGAGGACATTGTAGTTTACCGTCAGCCGAATAGAAAAAGACAATAGAACTGCTTTGCATGTGAAAGCTGAGGATATTACCTTCTTTGCAAGAGGGATAACATATTGTATAGTCTTATTCTTATATATTATTAGGTGTATATTCTTATGTCTTATATTCTTATAATTTAGCATTATGAAACAAAGTGATTAATGTGTTTATATATATATGTTTTTTCCAAAGAATTTGTTTCATGGACTGCGTTCATTAAACGAACGCTATTATTCGATTCACAGGCTATTCAAATGATTTGCAATAACAGTATTAGAAAAATCGCATGCTAGCAAACAAATAGCTTTACCTGATTCTCCCCCACTCTCTCTTTCTCTTCTCTCACACTCTCTCCCTCTCTCTCAAAACAGGCAGGTGCGACTTCTACCTGGCCCGAGAACAGAACTTGCCCACGATGTTCGCCATGGCAGGTCAACAAGGCAGCCCCCTTGTGCATTCACTCAGTTACAGGTACAAGGCGATTCTGGCAACCCTAAGAACATCATGACCCATTTGCACAGTTTATTCTGGCTATCATTAAACAATTATATACAATTTAGGAAGGATCTGGGAATTACCCGTCTTTGTGGGTTATTCACCCCGCACAGCTTCTTGCCCTGTATCGGGGCATGTACTGACTAGTGTTCGCATGTGTGGGGAGGTTCTACCCATACTGCACTTCTCGAAAGAGTAGAGTCAAAAGCTTTTTGACTCATCAACTCACTTCCTCTTACTAATACCCTACAATCTCTTTCTATACGCCGCAATGTTGCATCTCTTTCACTCTTCCGTCGCTATTACAACAATCAATGTTCTTCAGAGCTCTCTCATTGCATACCACTCCCTTGCGGCGAGTGTGAGGCACGCGCCTTTCAACACAGTCCCACTCCTATTCTGTCCAGCTCACTAACCTAAGAATTAGCAAAGTTTCTGTCTTTCTTGTACTCAACACGTGCACACTGGAACTCTCTCCCTTAACACCTTATTAGCGGGCTAGGCGGTTTATTTATATGTACCGCCCAGCGGGGTGTTTTTAGCCAAAATAGGGCTGTTTACGTGATCATTTTCATGCCTAAATAAGACCCAGAGCGTAAAACAAGTATCTATCCCTGAAAGGGCATAAACAGAGCTTTCCAATGACACCATAACGATCCTTTTATGATGGCTAGTTTTCTTGCAACAACCGCGCAACGCGAGTGCAAAAAGCATGTAATTAGGCACTTTCCCCATACAATTCCGTATATAGCGAGTGAGAGAGGGAGGGAGGAGGTGGGATTTGTGTCAGTAGGTTCGCCGCGGTGGTCTGGAGCAGTCATACGCTCGCTACTCTCCTGCCACCACTTGTCTCTCTCTCTCTCAGCAACATTACGTGCTGAAATTGCCACACGACCTATGTCGAGCGCCGCCAGATAGTCCAGATTTATTATACTCGACTTATGTTGCACGCCGATAGTTAAGGGTTAATTAATGTTTCCTTCATCTTATGATATAAATTGCTTTAACCCTTAACTGTCGGCGCGCAACATAAGTCGAGTATAAAAAATCTGGACTATCTGGCGGCGCTCGACATAGGTCGTGTGGCAATTTCAGCACGTAATGTTGCTGAGAGAGAGAGACAAGTGGTGGCAGGAGAGTAGCGAGCGTATGACTGCTCCAGACCACCGCGGCGAACCTACTGACACGAATCCCACCTCCTCCCTCCCTCTCTCACTCGCTATATACGGAATTGTATGGGGAAAGTGCCTAATTACATGCTTTTTGCACTCGCGTTGCACGGTTGTTGCAAGAAAACTAGCCATCATAAAAGGATCGTTATGGTGTCATTCGAAAGCTCTGTTTATGCCCTTTCAGGGATAGATACTTGTTTTACTCTCTGGGTCTTATTTAGGCATGAAAATGATCACGTAAACAGCCCTATTTTGGCTAAAAACACCCCGCTGGGCGGTACATATAAATAAACCGCCTAGGCCGCTAATAAGGTGTTAAACTTCATGAGTTGAGAGCATTTTGACTCTAACGTACTTTACCTTGAATCTGGCTCTGTCACTCTTTTGGCTTTATGGGAGACACTCATTACAGGTAACCTGCCTTTTGTTTCCTTCATTCACATAGGAAAAAAGAACTATCTCCCTCTGATTTTAAAATATCCTTCCTAATCTGAATACATTTGTCTAATAATAGAGAGCATAAACTGTCAAAATGTTTCATAATCTTCTCTCCCAGAGGGTCCCGGAGGGCCTATGAGAAGCCAAAAGGCTTATCTAAGGTTTAAAACCACTTTAAACTGCACTAGAAATAGTTTGTTGTCGTGGTGGGTGGTCCGTATAACCAAAAAAAACAAAAATACACAGTCAGCCAGTCATGTGACTCCTGCTTTCAAGCAAGCCTTGCGAAAGCTTATATTAATTTTCCTGAGTCCCAAACGATGTATGAAGGCAGACGACAGTAACTGAGGAATGGATACAATGGTGAAATTGATCAGTAATCAATAATCAATATCATCAATATTACATAATACATAATACATACTCCATAATCAAAAATAAATTGTTGAACGAATATACAGTAAGCAGACCGTAGCCGTGGCCGCAGCTACGGCGTCGCCGCATTCGAATGATGAGCGATATTTCCCGCAAAATCTCAGACTTATTTTCCACCTCACACAATAACCGTTCAATGTACAGTATTCTAGTCTACACCCATCGCAAGACAAGGTTGATATCTGGCTCTGGTATGTATATACATTAGTTAGACCATTTATTTGCAGAGATATGATTATAGGTAAATGCCGAAAACCTGGAGTTAACACTGATTCCTAAGCTATCATCCGCCATACTGACCTACTTATTTTCGTCAGGAAAACTGAACCACTTAGTCTACAGACTTCTAGTTTTCACCCATCGCAAGACAACAAACGACAACTGCCGCTAGATATATATATATATATACTGTATATATACAGTATATATATATATATATATATATATATATATATACATAGCCTAAGTTAGGCAATTTTTTGGCGTATTTATAAACACGGCAAAATCACGAGAATTCGCCAATTCAGGTGGATCCAGTACTCGCGGAAAAATGTAAAGGCGCGAATGCCCGTGGTATGAGAGTTAATTAATAACATCTTATATTGGTACAAAATCTCTTTAATAACAGAGGAATCATAATGAGGACATGGCAATTTTTCCTCATCTGAAAAAAAACGCAGTATAGTCCGTCTAAATGGCCGAGGCGCCTCTATGACACTGAACACTAAGACCAAAGACAAAATGAACAAAGCGAACCGGCCGGATTTTAGCTACCGACCGTACTGTGAGATTGTCCAAAATGGGATGCAGAGGAATCAGGATATAACGGATTCATCAGCCCTGATATACTGCATACCAATATTGTACAATACAATCCTAAGCTAAAAGAGTAGCAAGGGAACATACAGTGTACTTACTCTAGTTGTACTTACTCTAGTTGTATTGCGGGAGTGAGCATGCTCGTTATTTCCCGCCTCCTATATGTGTAGGTGTTATATGTATCGTTGGAATGGCTGTGGATGTGTGTGTAGTCAGTATTTTTAGCCAATTGGCGACATCGGAAACGAAGGCTTAGGGTGGATCTGTATGGTACCATTCTCACTATAGACGGTACCGTCTCGCCCGAAGGCTTAGGTAGCCATCAGCTTAGGTGAACCATATGATACCCATCTCGCCTTGTACCATTTTTGCCAACCCCAGATGGGACGTCACAACGTCGTCCACTTATTCCAGGTACCTATTTACAGCTAGGTGAACTGAGGCTAACACATGAAAGGAGACAAGCCCAATTTGTCTCCGCCCGGCCGGGGATTGAACCCCCGACCCCTCGTGTGTGAGACGAGAGCTCTACCTACTAGGCTACGGGCTGTGTGTGTATGTCTGTGTGTGTGTGTGTGTGTGTGTATGTTCTACTCATATGAATGTATAGTTGGTCAAACTAGTTGATCAAATATATTCTAACAATACATTTTTCTTTTTGTATTATTTTTCATTTATATATGTACCTATAATTATGTTCTCATTATTTTATTTTTTAATTATTATTTTAAATAATAATAAAATTACTATTATTATTATTATTATTATTATTATAGTTAGTTTGTTTGTATATTGATATTACGTTATTATTTGTATCTATTATCAATGTCTTTAATTCTTTATTTACCAGGTTGGCAACCTGTCTAGGGGAGTAAACCTGATACAAATCCGCACTGCTTACCTAAGGGTAAGGCAGGTTAGTGGATGGATTAGCCGAACACCACTGCAGAAAAATAGTGCTAACAAGATACACAAGAGGGCCTCGGAGTTGGACGGATCCTAAATTGAGTGGTCAATCCTGTAAGACCTTCACTAAACTGGCTCGGGTTGTCCCTCTCACAGGGAATAGGTCCGCTTGGGGGCATTCTGTGTATGGCCACCCTCGTAAGGGGAGTAATGCGTCCGGCAATAGATAGATAGATATAATATATATGTATATTTTGTTCAGAATCATGCGAGCATCTGAGGCAGGACTTTACGATTTCTGGTACAAGGCCTACACCCCTAACATAACTGCCTGCCTCTCACCCCCCTCCAAAGTTGCCATTAAGGACTCACTAGGTCTCTCCAATGTCTGGGTAAGGCTCATATTCTCTATATAACTACATAAAACACGCAAAACACAAAAATATGAGAACAAAATATTGGTAATCTCTCTCTCTCTCTCTCTCTCTCTATATATATATATATATATTTATATATATATATATATATATATATATATATATATACTGTATATATATATATATTTTTTTTCAAAAGGAAAATGGTAGCCAAAACAAGGAAGAACCCCATCTTCATATTTATTGCAATATTTCGGACTCTGCGTCCATCATCAGGTCAGTACACGATCCAATAAAATAAAATTACCATACATAAAATTTTGTAAATAGAAGGATCCGTAAAATAGTTTGAATACAAAGTAAATAAAGGTATAAAATACCTAGATGAAATTAATTCGTGTTTGTTAACGAATTAATTACTTTCATCTAAGTATTTAATACCCTTATTTACTTTGTATTTAAACTAGTTTACGGATCCTTTTATTTACAAAATTTGATGTATGGTAATTTAATTTTATAGGATCGTGTACTGACCTGATGTTGGACGCAGAGTCCGAAATATTGAAATAAATATGAAGATGGGGATCTTCCTTGTTTTGGCTACCCTTTTCCTTTTGAAAATACGTTATCCTGGAGGACAACTCACTGATATCATCATTAACAAATATATATATATATATATATATATATATATATATATATATATATATATATATATATATATATATATATATATATATACATACAGGGTGATTCAGTAACCCTTTTCATAAATTTAATGGCAAATTCGGGAGACAAAAATAAGACTAATTTACTCTATGACCCTTAGGGTGAGTCTTTGATATGATGGAGATATTACACTTTTAACCCATAATTAGCGGCGAGCAACATAAGTCGAGTTAAATAAAGCTGGACTATGTGGCGGCGCTCGACATAACTCGAGTGGCAATTTCAGCACGTAATGTGGCTGAGAGAGAGAGACAAGTGGTGGCAGGAGACTAGCGAGCGTATGACTGCTCCAGACCACCGCGGCGAACCTACTGACACAAATCTCAGCTCCCTCCTCCCTCTCTCACTCGCTACATACTCAATTATGTACTGAAAGTACCGAATTACCTGCT
Organism: Paralithodes platypus; assembly: GCA_032716605.1. Lineage (NCBI taxonomy): Eukaryota > Metazoa > Arthropoda > Malacostraca > Decapoda > Lithodidae > Paralithodes > Paralithodes platypus. The sequence continues at coordinate 30,219,076 of CM064546.1, forward strand.
TTTTGCACTCGCGTTGCACGGTTATTGCAAGAAAACTATCCATCATACAAGGATCGTTATGGTGTCATTCGAAAGCTCTGTTTATGCCCTTTCAGGGATAGGTACTTGTTTTACGTTCTGGGTCTTATTTAGGCATGAAAATGATCACGTAAACAGCCCTATTTTGGCTAAAAACACCCCGCTGTGCGGTACACATAAATAAACCGCATAGGCCGCTCGTAAGGTGTTAAAGTTATCGATAGATAGACAAGAAAAAAATCTAAGGAGTGAGAATGAAAATGTCGTTGCTAACTGGCAGGGTAGCGTAACCAAGACTTGGTATCAAAATGGCTGCATACGGTAGCTGGATGCAGTTCTTTTCGCCGTTTACAAAAGTACATTACTACTGTATTTGTATTATCATCATTATTATTAATAATCATTGTATTAGTTGTAGTAGTAGCAAGGGGAGAAGCAGGCAGATAAGTAAGAGGAGGAGGAGTAAGTGGTGGAAGAGGGGTAAGTGGAGGAGGAGGGATCTTTCTGACGACTTTGAGCTTTGATACTCCGCTCGTCTTAATGAATCTTGAATCAATCTGTACATGAATCTAAAGATTGTTTCTTTGCTTACACGTGGTATGTAAATGGATGCATATGGTAGCAATTGCCTCCATGCTCTAAAAAACATTAGCATTTTATCACCATCATCATAATTAATACTCTATTCATCGTAGCTGTAGTAGTAGTAGTAATAGTCGTAGCTGTATTATTATAATTATTATTATTATTATTAGGTCAAGTTATGTCATTAGCATGTTATCATTAATTATTTATACAGTATTGTGAAATTTATTGTTATTATTATTGATTGGTGCTGTTTCATGTGGTGCTTTAAAGCTTCTCATTATGTTGGTTTTTGTTATTATTTTTTCATAAATAAATTTATGGATAATGAAAATTTCATGTTTGTACATACTTTATTTACAAATACTTTACAATACAGTATTACAGTATACATTTTGATACCAAGTCTTGGTTACGCTACCCTGCCAGTTAGCAACGACATTTTCATTCTCACTCCTTAGATTTTTTCTTTTCTATCTATCGATAACTTTAAAGGTGTAATATCTCCATCATATCAAAGACTCACCCTAAGGGTCATAGAGTAAATTAGTCTTATTTTTGTCTCTCGAATTTGCCATTAAATTTATGAAAAGGGTTACTGAATTACCCTATATGTATATATATATATATATATATATATATATATATATATATATATATATATATATATATATATATATATATATATATATATATATATATATATATGTATATATATTTATAAATATAAATATATATATATATATATATATATATATATATATATATATATATATATATATATTGAAAAACAAAAATACAGTATTTGTATATCTATGGATATACATAATCATTATTATTATTGATAAGTTATTCATATATATTTTCTATTTATCTATTATTCTATGCATCTGTTAATTTCTAGGGTACACTGGTGGCGCTGGTAGGAGGGATTATCGCAAGTATTGCTGCCTTCTGCTTGGAGCTGGTCTATTTCCGTCTCTGTCAGTCATAATATTATGAGTAGTTAAAATGCAAAACTTACTAAACAAACAAAAACAGGAAGCGCACAATATCAAAATAAACACACTTATTCCAATGACTTTGTAGAAATACCGCATTGAGGGTTCAACAAAGCAATGTTATAAACAAACAAAACAGAATAAAACAATAACAATATGTGAAATAATACATGAATAACTAAATAGGTAAATAGGTTGTTTCCTGGCCCTTAATAAACAAAGGAAGATACTGGTTTGAATTACATTTCCCCGATGTCTATTCATTGAAAGTATATTAGTTTAGTAAATGTTCATATACTGTATATATATATATATATATATATATATATATATACTGTATACCCGGTATATATATATATATATATACTGTATATATATATATATATATATATATATATATATATATATATATATATATATACAGTATATATATATATATATACGGTACTAGTAGGGGTACCCGGTGTTGCCCGGGTTTAAATTCTTGATTTAATAATATAGATACTGTCCCACGAAAATCACCATCACTACTACCACCACTACTACTACCATAATCACCATCATCAATCACTACTACCACAATCAGCACAATACTACTACTACCATAATCACCGGCCTCGACCTCCCTGTGCCTCATTAAACGGCGACCTCGATTTCGGCCGCTAAATGACCTCCGATTTTGGATCTGACCTCATTCGTACCACTATTTTGGGAGGCTGTGAACAACTTTCGTTCCATTCACCTTTTCGATCGGAGGCCTCCTTCTGCTTCAATCGGCAATTTTGTTCAATTTCTTTTCAATTTCGGCCTCGAAACGACCTCCGATCGTGTCCTCGCCCCCTCTATGACCTGACCCAGGTCAATTAACACCCACATGCAAAGTTTCAGCTCACCAGGTCCAAAACTGCGGCTGACTATTAAGAACACACAGACAAAAACACACGAACTGATTTTATAATATAGATAATTATATATATATATATACTTGTATATATATATAATTATATATATATATATATATATATATATATATATATATATATATATATATATATATACTGTATGTATATACGTATATATTTTATATATATATATATATATATATATATATATATATATATATATATATATATATATACTGTATACATACAGTACTATCAGGGGTACCCGGCGTTACCCGGGTTTAAATTCTACTACCATAATCACCATCATCAATCACTACTACCACAATCATCACAATATTACTACTACCATAATCACCGGCCTCGACCTCCCTGTGCCTCATTAAACGGCGACCTCGATTTCGGCTACTAAATGACCTCCGATTTTGGATCTGACCTCATCCGTACCCCCATTTTGGGGGGCTGCGAACAAATTTCGTTCCATACACCTTTTCGATCGGAGGCCTCTTTCTGCCCCAAACGGCCATTTTTTTCAATTGTTTTCATTTCGTTTTCAATTTCGGCCTCGAAACGACCTCCGATCGTGGCCTCGCCCCCTCTATGACCTGACCCAGGTCAATTGACACCCACATGCAGTTTCAGCTCCCCAGGTCCAAAACTGCGGCCGCCTATTAAGAACAGACACACACACAGACAGACAATCGAAAATATTATATAGATATACATATATATATATACAGTGCATATATATACTATATATATATATATATAGGAGTTGCAAGGTCTGGTAAATGAGTTTGGAACAGTCTGCGAAAAACGGAATTTGAAGGTAAATGCAGGCAAGAGCAAGGTTATGGTCTTCGAAAGGGGTGAAGTCACAAAGTGTGAGGTGAAGTTGAACGGTCAGGCTATGGAGATCGTCAACTCTTTTAGGTATCTGTGTAGTGTGTTGAGTAAAGATAAGTTTATAGATGAAGAAGTGCGGGAGAGGATACAACAGGGAAGAGGGTTGTAGGAATGCTGAAAGCAGTAACAAGAAATAGGGTGGTCAGTATGAAAGTGAAGAAGTCCTTGCATGACAGTGTGGCAATCCCGACACTGACTTAGGGAAGTGAAGCATGGACGTTGGTTGAGAGACTCAGACCAAGAGTGAGAGGAGTGGAAATGAGTTACTTGAGAAGTGCGTGCAGAGTTACATGGAGGGATAGACAGACGGATGAGGAAGTAAGAAGGAGGTGTGGTGTGGAGGTAGATGTGCTGGAAAGTGTGAAAAGGAACAACTTGAGATGGTTTGGCCATATGGAACGTATGGAAAGCGAGAGAATGACTAAAAGGGTGTACGAGAGCGAGGTGGAAGGACAGAGAGGGAGAGTTAGACCGAAGGAGAGGTGGAAGGATGGAGTGAGGAAGTATATGGATGAAAGCGGTGCTGGTTGAGAGGAGGGGTGTCGACTGACTGGGGACAGAAGTGCATGGGGATGGTTCGTTCGTGTCCACCCCTCCGGGGATCACGGCGTCGGGCAATAGATATATATATTGAGAATATATCACAAATACACGTGAGCCACTAAATGTTTCTAGTCTCTCAGTGGGGATCGAACCATCGACCATCAGGACGATAGCCGACGCTTTAATCTATTGCACCACGGCAGTCTTAAAAGACACTCAGCCTTCTATCCTATTTATGTTAGGGAGAAGGGAAACCCACTAGGCGAATATATTTCAATTCAAACCTAGTTGTAGGATCCATATTTCCAGAATACCATACACGGATTTTTGAGTGTCCTGACGCAACTCGGGTCGAAATTGATTTAATTTAATTCTAACCCATGTGACGCTCACCGCTTCCCCCAGAACCGCATGGCTTACTCGCTAGGACTCGCCAGGGCAGAGAATGTAGCTACAGTCTACCTATCATTGTGTACTTTCCTTCTCGAGAAAGCTTGTGTTGCAGACATTTCAGAACTGTTCTTTATTTTCGTCTGTCACAATCCTTTCTATTTTATTTAGTCTCCTACTTTGGTTTGATTACTATGTTTACGTCTGGTGCTTGTTGGCTCGCGTGTGTAGCCCAGCGTATTGGGTCGTAAAGTAGGAGTTGCTGTGTTGGTATAGAAGAAAAAAACTAAGCTTGCCCCTGTAGTGCAGCCGCCATAAACATATTTAAAATATAAAAATCCTATAAAAAACTCTTTCTTTGATAGTTAAATTTTCTTTAAGTATGTTATAGCAGAAATTCTGAGTTGTACTCCTCTCAGAAGGCTGGGCTAGTGAAGCTCGCTCTTATGAGCATAACTATGTAATTTAATCTATTGTGTTGGGAAGGGTTGTTAATTTTTATAATGTGTTATTTTGAAGAGAACTGTGCTTTACATTTCATTGTCTCTGGCTGGCTAGGAGTGGCGAATTTTGTATGGGTTCTGCGTGTCAGATTTAGAGCTCATAGTTGAAGCCTCTTAAAAATCTGTTGTGGGGTGTGACGTTCACCGCTTCCCCCTGAACCGCATGGCTTACTCGCTAGGACTCGCCAGGGCAGATAATATAGCTACAGTCTACCTATCATTGTGTACTTTCCTTCTCGAGAAAGCTTGTGTTGCAGAAAGTTCAGAACTCTTCTTTATTTTCGTCTGTCACAATCCTTTCTATTTTATTTAGTCAATTGAAAGTATTGTGTTAAGTAGTTGAATGATGGGAAGGCGAGTGGGAGAGAGAGAGAGAGAGAGACCAGGTGGTGTGACTTGGTGGTGAGTGTGGCGCGTGGCTGGCCCCCTTACATAGGCCTCGCGGGATTCGTTGCCTCCTGCCTAACACTGCCTACTAGGCGGCTGCTTACTGGGCGACTGTCGCGCGCCCTCGTGCCATTCCTGCGAACTGGGACTCCAGCCATGCGGTCCCTGGGAATATCCTTGTCAGATCCGTCCCAGACAGCATACTCTAAGCATCTCCCATGAACTGTTCCACACTCTTGTCTTAGAATCTTTCTCTCCTACTGCCTCTATCATTTCCACTACTTCCTCACCTTTTATTAATATCAATCCCCCTCTGGTTCCCTGCATCCACACCTTGAATTGGTGGCCAGACTGTATTATATGCTGCATCTCACATTTCTTATATACTAGGCTAAGGTTGAAGAGAGTCATTGTCTTTTTGGGAGATTGTATTGCTCGGACTGTCTCCATCAATCACTAATGTTTCTACAGGGTTAAATAATGCTAGACTATGGATCAGGTACCTTGCTGTTGGTGTTTTCACTGTGTGTAGGCTACTTTTGAGCTACACGACACTACGGATTCTGTGGGTTACCTGGGTGGATCTTTTGTCTGTGTACCTTGGAGTTTAGACTGTGTAGTGCGTGAGGGCTGCTTGCCTAATCCACCCAACACTGTTCTAACTCTATTTGCTTTTACTTTTGAGGGTCGCCAGGAGGATACTCGATACTTGTGATCGAGAATCCTCAAGAGAGCACCCCTTCATATTAACGTAATCAGGCCGCACAGACCCAAGGTCCACACTAGGCTAGGAGCTGCCTTGGTCCACCAGAATTCTGTACCTTTGCGCATCCCAGCTAGACTTTATTAACCCGGGTAGACATTAGCTGCATTAGATCATATACTCTTTTATGCATACCCATTGTTTCTACACAAGCATTTTGAGGTCTAGGTTGCTGTAGAGAGACACAACCAGCATAGACCGGTTTTGTTAATAGGAGTACTACTTTTTCGTGGCGAGCATTATTACTGTTGCACGCTTATAATATTCTTGTGTCCAATAACATTATAGGTCCAGCCTTTTTGTGTATTTAGCCTACACGTGCATTGTCCTGCCTCCTGCTATTTAGTGGTTCCATTTCCGATACGTTCTTCTTAGTAGCATCCGACATTATTCAGAAGATTTCTTGTTCGGTGCTTGAGGACTTTACAACACTTTCTTTCATAAAGGAGTGACAGATATTTTTGATTAAAGTGACGTTAAGTAAACCTTCTTCTTGTTTGCATTAGATCACTCTTGTGATTTAATTAAGTTAACTATCTTTTCCTTGTGTACCATACCTAAGCAACCATATGTTATAGGTAATAGGCTGTTTCAGAGAACATCAGCCTATAGTAGAAGCACATAGATACTGAGAGTTAAGATACCCCGCTATCGCAGATATAACTCTGGAGAGTATATGTGTTCTTTGTTCGACGGGATTATATATCAGGGGTTGGATCTAGCGTTTCCGTTGTTGCATTTATGCCAGTCTAGTCCAATGTATAAGAGCCACTGATTTATACGAGACCCGATCGTAACAAATGGCGACCTAGCTCAGGATTTGGTGAACTGACATATAATTGCAGGTTATTGTGCAGATTTTTCTCACAGTTTAGGCAGTGAACATTTGTTGATTTTGTGGAATATTTTTTGAGGACATGCAAGAATTTTTTTTTTAGCAAAGTAATATAGCACTTAAGCAGTCTCCGAGAATGTTTTATTGTGAATATTGTGGTATAAGAGTTTGGGGTACTTCTTTTTTGTGTATCAAAGTGAAAAATCTTCAGTGAGCATCATGTCTTATAGCGGATCAGTGCAGGATGAGGACACAGTACGTGATGTAGAAGCTGAGGAGCAGCAGCATGGGCAGGTTGTTAACTTGGTGAACAGTGAGGAGGATGCAAGGAATTTTTTACAATGGCCTGTTACTTCCGACCGGTTGGTGGGTATGAATCGGTACGGTCTCCAGTGCTTAGCCGCAGCTATCGGTCATGTATGTACTAGTGGTATGACCAAGGATGACCTGATGACGTGTGTGCTGGGTGGGGTGACTGGCGTACGAGGTAGGGTGAGTGCTCAGAGCCCTATGGCCGAGCCTCCCCTTCACTCGACTCCCAATCCTCCTATTGGAGTACCGACCCTGAGCACGCTTCCGCAGGTAGGTAGTGACTGGCAGGGTGGTTTGCCCCTGGGGGGATCACCGGGTATTTCTAACATCATTGCATCTCCTCCTCCTCCTCAAGGTTTGACCCCGGAGATGCTCTTTCAGCTCGAGCTAGATAAGATGGAAGAAAGAAAAGAGCTAGCTAAGATAGAAGAGAGAAAAGAGCTGGCTAGGATGCAGCAACAGACGAGGGAAGCTGAGCTTAGGCCTGACTAGAATCTACAAGATACTGTGCCGACATGGATTTAGAGAAGTCTCGTGTTGAGACGACGGGACAGCGACTAGGTACTGGAAACCGTGCGCATGATCAGTCTCTGTCGCACCTTCTCAAACTGGTCCCTGTATTTGACGAGTCTGGTGTCACAGAGTTTTTCAATAGATTTGAGAAGAAGTGCCGGGAGCATCAGTGGCCTGAAGTTAAGTGGGCAGCCCTTGTGTCCTCTAGACTCGTAGGTAAGGGGCTCAAGGCTTACAATGCACTGCCTTTGGAGTCCTGCGTTGTTTATGAGGAGCTCCAGGAGGCTGTCCTGCGGGCATATGAGCTACAACCCAAGACATATAGGTTAAAGTTCCGGGGTGTGACTAAGGGGCGAGACAGTACCTTCTTGGAGCATGCCCGGGACCTGTCCGACGCTATGGGAAACTGGCTCAGATCAGAGAAGACAACTACGTTTGATGAGATGAAACAGTTGATGCTTCTAGAGCAGTTTTATAAGTGTACGGGCGGCGACTTGACTTAAACCCTTATTTAGCGGCGAGCAACATAAGTCGAGTTAAATAAAGCTGGACTATGTGGCGGCGCTCGACATAACTCGAGTGGCAATTTCAGCACGTAATGTGCTGAGAGAGACAAGTGGTGGCAGGAGACTAGCGAGCGTATGACTGCTCCAGACCACCGCGGCGAACCTACTGATTCAAATCTCAGCTCCCTCCTCCCTCTCTCACTCGCTACATACTCAATTATGTACTGAAAGTACCGAATTACCTGCTTTTTGCACTCGCGTTGCACGGTTATTGCAAGAAAACTATCCATCATACAAGGATCGTTATGGTGTCATTCGAAAGCTCTGTTTATGCCCTTTCAGGGATAGGTACTTGTTTTACGTTCTGGGTCTTATTTAGGCATGAAAATGATCACGTAAACAGCCCTATTTTGGCTAAAAACACCCCGCTGTGCGGTACACATAAATAAACCGCATAGGCCGCTCGTAAGGTGTTAAATCTTAAAGAGAAGAACCCAAGAACTCTCGTAGAAGCAGCAGAGATGGCTGATCTTCGGTTGTCATTAATTCGGGGGTGCGGCTCTGCACAGAGAAACGATGTAGGCGTTAAGGAGCGTTACCCTCCCCCTCCCCGGAATATGGACACACATAAATTTAAAAGCAATGACACCAAGACTGATCACAAACCTAGCACCGCCCCGTTTAAAAAGGGTCAGGGGACTTTTACACCTCAGTATAAGTCCAAGGGGAAATTTGAGTGTTATCACTGTCACAAAGAGGGGCACATGGCAAAAGCTTGTCCGAGCAGACCTCCCTCGGCGGCTGTGTCATTGGCTCGCAGCATTGGGGTGTTCCAGAAGTCTTCTGTGTTTGCTGGAGGCATAAGATCAGAGGATGGAGCACCGCCAGTGAAGAAGGATCCGGAAGGCTCGAACCCTCTCCGCGATGCCTTTTGCGACCATAGAGGGCATGGCTGCGTGAAGTGGGGGGGCAAGAAGCACGGGGTACAGCTCTTGCGTGACACAGGTGCCTCTCAGACACTCTTGAAGAATTTCACTGGTAGACCCATAAACGCGGCGCGGGTAGTTGTGGTGCAGGGAGTTAATGCAACTAGGTCATACCCGCTTGTTAGAATGGAGCTTGAAGTTGACGGTGTGACTCGTGAACTGGATGTGGGAATCGTGGAAAAATTGCCTGTTGGGGGCGTCGACCTCCTTCTCGGCAATGACTTTGCGGTGCCTGCTTCTAAGGTTTCACCCTTAGTCATTGCCGAGGAGCTGGCCGACGTGAGTAGGAAGGAACAGGAGTGGGTTGAGAAGTGTCAGGTGCAACCAATGGCGTGTGTTGTAACCAGATCTCTCGCATCCAGGGAGTCACAGCCTAACCAACAGTCTTCAAGTAAGCGGAGGAACGGTCACGAGAAGGTGCTGAAAGCTGATACGGTGGAGAGTCTAGTACCAGCAGCGCTTCTCGGGGACTCAGTATTAGCACCGTTATTAGAGTCTGGAGAAGCACCACCACCTGTCACTGAGAGTGTAGAGGCAGGGCTTAAAGAGACTCAGAGGCAGCAACGGTATACAAGGAGAGAGCAACGGGATGCAAAGTTCGATGTTGGGGGAGGGCATGAGTTGTTTCGCAAACACTTAGACAGGCTAGCTCCCTCAGATATTCGCAAATTGCAGCTAGAAGACCCGGAGGTTCTAAAAGTGTAGTAACGGTGCTGTCGAACTCGAAGAGGACAGGGATGCAAAGTCTGGAGATTTTTTTTCATTGATGGCATCTTGTATCGGCGATTCCAAGACCCGCAGAGAAGTTGGGAGGGTGGGTCAGGAGTGGTAGACCAGCTGGTCGTACCGAGGGTATGCAGGGATAGCCTACTTAGGTTGATCATGATGTACCCGCCAGGTGTCTGTAAGACGGTGGCGGCTTTGGGGAAACTGTTTTGGTGGCCTGGTTTGAGAGCACAAGTGGTGTCATGGGTGGCAATGTGCGGTGTGTGCCAAAAGGTCGGGAAACCTAACCAGAGCATCCCAAAGGCTCTGTTACACCAGATTCCCGTCAGTGGGCCTCCCTTTAGTAAAGTAGTAGTCGACATGGTTGGCCCCCTCCCCCCCACAAGTGCCGGAAATAAATATCTCTTGACAGTCATGTATGTAGCAACTCGGTACCCAGACGCATACCCGATGAGAAATGGTTTGGTGAAGACGGTGGTCCGTAACTTGCTATTATACTTCTCTCGGTACGGATACCCGCAGGAGATACAGTCAGAACAAGGATCGAATTTCACCTCCAACTTGTTCGTTCAGACAATGAAGCAGCACAAGATAGTCACTGTAGTGTCATCTGCTTATCACCCAGTGAGTCAGGGGGTGTTAGAGAGGTGGCATTCCACTCTAAAAAGCATGCTTCGCTGCTATTGTCTTGAGAACGGCAAGGACTGGGATCTTGGCCTGCCGTATGTGTTATTTGCTGCACGAGAGGTACCTGGGGAGAGTTTGGGGTTTAGCCCTAATGAGCTTGTGTTTGGACACCGCATCAGAGGGCCTCTCCACATGGTAAAGGAGATATGGGAAGGCACCGCTAAACCATGTTCTATGCTTAAGTATGTCCTTGAGAGTAGAGAACGAATGTTGCGTAGTCTGGAGTTGGCTGGCCGCAATCTGGTAGGCTCTCAGGCCCTCATGAAGGACAGGTACGACCACAAGGTGAAACTCAGGGAGTTTCACGTGGGTCAGGAGGTGTTGATACTACTCCCTCTTGTAGGTCACCCCTTATCCGCAAAGTACGCTGGTCCTTATAGGGTAGCAGAGAAGCTCTCGGACTTAGATTACCTGGTGGCCACTCCAGACAGGCGTAAGAGGAATCAGTTATGTCATGTCAATCTGATGAAGGAGTATGTGAGGCGCCCACCTGAGCCTCTCACTGTCCCCGTGATGACTTTCAGCAGTCAAGGTGGAGAAGGAGAACGGGACAGTCATGCGCAGGTGGATGACAACTGGAATTATCATGTTTCTGCAGATCAGTGGGCGGGAAACACGAGACAGGCGGCTCATGAGGCTTTGCAACACCTACCTGAGCAACAGCGTGTGGCTGTCGAGCGCCTATTCTGTTTATACCCTACTGTATTTGCGGAACACCCAGGCCTCACTACTCATGAGGTGCACGACGTTGACGTCGGAGACCACCCACCCTTCAAATCAGTGCCCTATAGGGTGCCCCCTATTAAACTTCCGGCCCTCCGGGCGGAGTTGGAGTATATGTTGCAACAGGGACTGATCGAGAAGGGGGCGGTAAAGTGGACATCTCCCGTAACGCTGCAACCTAAGCCGGATGGCAAGGTGCGCTTCTGTGTTGATTACCGCAGGCTAAACGGCTTGACTCTCACCAACCCATATTCTCTTCCCCGGGTCGATGACTGTGTAGACAAGATTGGCAGGGCCAAGTTCTTGACCAAGGTGGACCTGGTAAAAGGTTACTGGCAGGTGCCTTTGTCTGAACGGGCGAAAGAGGTGTGTGGTTTTGTGGTGGATGGTGCTACATATCGTTGTAATGTCATGCCGTACGGTCTAAAGAACGCACCAGCGACCTTCCAAAGCTTGATGAACGAGTTAGTGGCTGACATTCCGAACTGTACCGTGTACCTGGACGACGTCATTATCTACGATGACGATTTCAAGAGCCACTGTGAACATGTAGAATCCCTATTTAAGAAATTAAGCGAGGCAAACTTGGTGGTCAACCTGGGAAAGTGTGATTTTGTGCGGGCTACCGTGCAGTATCTAGGGTTCATGGTGGGTTTGGGCCAGGTGTGCCCCCCACAGAACAAGATATTGGTTATTAACCACTTCCCCAGGCCGTCCACCAAGAAGCAGATCATGAGGTTTTTGGGCATGATTGGTTACTACCGCCGCTTTATAAAGGGCTATTCTACTGTGCTGGCTCCTCTGACGGACCTATTGGCCAAAGATAGAAAGTTTAAGTGGGCGCCTGAGTGTGAGAGGGCTTTTTTGCTAGTAAAACACCTGTTGTGTACTCACCCTATCCTCAGGGCCCCGGACTTTAGCCGACCATTCCAGCTGGCAACTGATGCCAGTGGTGTGGGGGCTGGTGCCGTTCTGATGCAATCAGACGAAGATGGGCTGGAGCACCCAGTCAGTTTCTTCTCAAAAAAGTTCAACTCGGCGCAGAAGAACTATTCAGTAGTTGAGAAGGAACTGCTGGCGATTGTGCTAGCGCTCAGGCATTTTGAGGTGTATGTTCCAGCCTATGGACCAGTTGTGGTGATCTACACCGACCATCACCCCCTCGAGTTCCTGAATCAACTCCATAACCGGAATATGAGGCTGACCAGGTGGTCATTAATGTTGCAGGAATACAACCTAGACATACGCCATATTGCCGGTTCTGAGAATGTGATTGCAGATTGCTTATCGAGGGTGGAAGACCCGGGGTAGATCATCACAAGGGTAGCCTCCTACTTTGGTTTGATTAGTATGTTTACGTCTGGTGCTTGTTGGCTCGCGTGTGTAGCCCAGCGTATTGGGTCGTAAAGTAGGAGTTGCTGTGTTGGTATAGAAGAAAAAAACTAGGCTTGCCCCTGTAGTGCAGCCGCCATAAACATATTTAAAATATAAAAATCCTATAAAAAACTCTTTCTTTGATAGTTAAATTTTCTTTAAGTATGTTATAGCAGAAATTCTGAGTTGTACTCCTCTCAGAAGGCTGGGCTAGTGAAGCTCGCTCTTATGAGCATAACTATGTAATTTAATCTATTGTGTTGGGAAGGGTTGTTAATTTTTATAATGTGTTATTTTGAAGAGAACTTTACTTTACATTTCATTGTCTCTGGCTGGCTACGAGTGGCGAATTTTGTATGGGTTCTGCGTGTCAGATTTAGAGCTCATAGTTGAAGCCTCTTAAAAATCTTGGGTGGGGTGTGACGCTCACCGCTTCCCCCAGAACCGCATGGCTAACTCGCTAGGACTCGCCAGGGCAGAGAATATAGCTACAGTCTACCTATCATTGTGTACTTTTCTTCTCGAGAAAGCTTGTGTTGCAGACAGTTCAGAACTCTTCTTTATTTTCGTCTGTCACAATCCTTTCTATTTTATTTAGTCAATTGAAAGTATTGTGTTAAGTAGTTGAATGATGGGAAGGCGAGCGGGAGAGAGAGAGAGAGAGAGAGAGACCAGGTGGTGTGACTTGGTGGTGAGTGTGGCGCGTGGCTGGCCCCTGGCTGGCCCCTTAAATCCCGCCTCGCGGGATTTGTTGCCTCCTGCCTAACACTGCCTACTAGGCGGCTGCTTACTGGGCGACTGTCGCGCACCCTCGTGCCATTCCTGCGAACTGGGACTCCAGCCATGCGGTCCCTGGGAATATCCTTGTCAGATCCGTCCCAGACAGCATACTCTAAGCATCTCCCATGAACTGTTCCACACTCTTGTCTTAGAATCTTTCTCTCCTACTGCCTCTATCATTTCCACTACTTCCTCACCTTTTATTAATATCAATCCCCCTCTGGTTCCCTGCATCCACACCTTGAATTGGTGGCCAGACTGTATTATATGCTGGATCTCACATTTCTTATGTACTAGGCTAAGGTTGAAGAGAGTCGTTGTCTTTTTGAGAGATTGTATTGCTCGGACTGTCTCCATCAATCACTAATGTTTCTACAGGGTTAAATAATGCTAGACTAGGGATCAGGTACCTTGCTGTTGGTGTTTTCACTGTGTGTAGGCTACTTTTGAGCTACACGACACTACGGATTCTGTGGGATACCTGGGTGGAGCTTTTGTCTGTGTACCTTGGAGTTTAGACTGTGTAGTGCGTGAGGGCTGCTTGCCTAATCCACCCAACACTGTTCTAACTCTATTTTCTTTTACTTTTGAGGGTCGCCAGGAGGATACTCGATACTTGTGATCGAGAATCCTCAAGAGAGCACCCCTTCATATTAACGTAATCAGGCCGCACAGACCCATGGTCCACACTAGGCTAGGAGCTGCCTTGCTCCACCAGAATTCTGTACCTTTGCGCATCCCAGCTAAACTTTATTAAACCGGGTAGACATTAGCTGGATTAGATCATATACTCTTTTATGCATACCCATTATTTCTACACAAGCATTTTGAGGTCTAGGTTGCTGTAGAGAGACACAACCAGCATAGACCGGTTTTGTTAATAGGAGTACTACTTTTTCGTGGCGAGCATTATTACTGTTGCACCGCTTATAATATTCTTGTGTCCAATAACATTATAGGTCCAGCCTTTTTGTGTATTTAGCCTACACGTGCATTGTCCTGCCTCCTGCTATTTTGTGGTTCCATTTCCGATACGTTCTTCTTAGTAGCATCCGACATTATTCAGAAGATTCCTTGTTCGGTGCTTGAGGACTTTACAACACTTTCTTTCATAAAGGAGTGACAGATATTATTGATTAAAGTAACGTTAAGTAAACCTTCTTCTTATTTGCATTAGATCACTCTTGTGATTTAATTAAGTTAACTATCTTTTCCTTGTGTACCATAACTAAGCAACCATATGTTATAGGTAATAGGCTGTTTCAGAGAACATCAGCCTATAGTAGAAGCACATAGATACTGAGAGTTAAGATACCCCGCTATCGCAGATATAACTCTGGAGGGTATATGTGTTCTTTGTTCGACGGGATTATATATCAGGGGTTGGATCTAGCGTTTCCGTTGTTGCATTTATGCCAGTCTAATCCAATGTATAAGAGCCACTGATTTATACGAGACCCGATCGTAACACATTCCACTCTAAAAACATGCTTCGCTGCTATTGTCTTGAGAACGGCAAGGACTGGGATCTTGGCCTGCCGTATGTGTTATTCGCTGCACGAGAGGTACCTGGGGAGAGTGTGGGGTTTAGCCCTAATGAGCTTGTGTTTGGACACCGCGTCAGAGGGCCTCTCCACATGGTAAAGGAGATATGGGAAGGCACCGCTAAACCATGTTCTATGCTTAAGTATGTCCTTGAGAGTAGAGAACGAATGTTGCGTAGTCTGGAGTTGGCTGGCCGCAATCTGGTAGGCTCTCAGGCCCTCATGAAGGACAGGTACGACCACAAGGTGAAACTCAGGGAGTTTCACGTGGATGAGGAGGTGTTGATACTACTCCCTCTTGTAGGTCACCCCTTACCCGCAAAGTACGCTGGTCCTTATTGGGTAGCAGAGAAGCTCTCGGACTTAGATTACCTGGTGGCCACTCCAGACAGGCGTAAGAGGAATCAGTTATGTCATGAAGGAGTATGAAGGAGTATGATGAAGGAGTATGTGAGGCGCCCACCTGAGCCTCTCACTGTCCCCGTGATGATTTTCAGCAGTCAAGGTGGAGAAGGAGAACGGGACAGTCATGCGCAGGTGGATGACAACTGGGATTATCATGTTTCTGCAGATCAGTGGGCGGGAAACACGAGACAGGCGGCTCATGAGGCTTTGCAACACCTACCTGAGCAACAGCGTGTGGCTGTCGAGCGCCTATTTTGTTTATACCCTACTGTATTTGCGGAACACCCAGGCCTCACTACTCAGGAGGTGCACGACGTTGATGTCGGAGACCACCCACCCTTCAAATCAGTGCCCTATAGGGTGCCCCCTATTAAACTTCCGGCCCTCCGGGCGGAGTTGGAGTATATGTTGCAACAGGGACTGATCGAGAAGGGGGCGGTAAAGTGGACATCTCCCGTAACGCTGCAACCTAAGCCGGATGGCAAGGTGCTCCTGTGTTGATTACCGCAGGCTAAACGGCTTGACTCCCACCAACCCATATCCTCTTCCCCGGGTCGATGACTGTGTAGACAAGATTGGCAGGGCCAAGTTCTTGACCAAGGTGGACCTGGTAAAAGGTTACTGGCAGGTGCCTTTGTCTGAACGGGCGAAAGAGGTGTGTGGTTTTGTGGTGGATGGTGCTACATATCGTTGTAATGTCATGCCGTACGGTCTAAAGAACGCACCAGCGACCTTCCAAAGCTTGATGAATGAGTTAGTGGCTGACATTCCGAACTGTACCGTGTACCTGGACGACGTCATTATCTACGATGACGATTTCAAGAGCCACTGTGAACATGTAGAATCCCTATTTAAGAAATTAAGCGAGGCAAACTTGGTGGTCAACCTGGGAAAGTGTGATTTTGTGCGGGCTACCGTGCAGTATCTGGGGTTCATGGTGGGTTTGGGCCAGGTGTGCCCCTCACAGAACAAGATATTGGCTATTAACCACTTCCCAAGGCCGTCCACCAAGAAGCAGATCATGAGGTTTTTGGGCATGATTGGTTACTACCGCCGCTTTATAAAGGGCTATTCTACTGTGCTGGCTCCTCTGACGGACCTATTGGCCAAAGATAGAAAGTTTAAGTGGGCGCCTGAGTGTGAGAGGGCTTTTTTGCTAGTAAAACACCTGTTGTGTACTCACGCAATCCTCAGGGCCCCGGACTTTAGCCGACCATCCCAGCTGGCAACTGATGCCAGTGGTGTGGGGGCTGGTGCCGTTCTGATGCAATCAGACAAAGATGGGCTGGAGCACCCAGTCAGTTTCTTCTCAAAAAAGTTCAACTCGGCGCAGAAGAACTATTCAGTAGTTGAGAAGGAACTGCTGGCGATTGTGCTAGCGCTCCGGCACTTTGAGGTGTATGTTCCAGCCTATGGACCAGTTGTGGTGATCTACACCGACCATCACCCCCTCAGGTTCGTGAATCAATTCCATAACCGGAATATGAGGCTGACCAGGTGGTCATTAATGTTGCAGGAATACAACCTAGACATACACCATATTGCCGGTTCTGAGAATGTGATTGCAGATTGCTTATCGAGGGTGGAAGACCCGGGGTAGATCATCACAAGGGTAGCCTCCTACTTTGGTTTGATTAGTATGTTTACGTCTGGTGCTTGTTGGCTCGCGTGTGTAGCCCAGCGTATTGGGTCGTAAAGTAGGAGTTGCTGTGTTGGTATAGAAGAACAAACTAGGCTTGCCCCTGTAATGCAGCCGCCATAAACATATTACAAATTTAAAAATCCTATAAAAACTCTTTCTTTGATAGTTAAATTTTGTTTAAGTATGTTATAGCAGAAATTCTGAGTTATACTCCTCTCAGAAGGCTGGGCTAGTGAAGCTCGCTCTTATGAGCATAACTATGTAATTTAATCTATTGTGTTGGGAAGGGTTGTTAATTTTTATAATGTGTTATTTTGAAGAGAACTGTGCTTTACATTTCATTGTCGCTGGGTGGCTAGGAGTGGCGAATTTTGTATGGGTTCTGCGTGTCAGATTTAGAGCTCATAGTTGGAGCCTCTCAAAAATCTTGGGTGGGGTGTGATGCTCACCGCTTCCCCCAGAACCGCATGGCTTACTCGTTAGGACTCGCCAGGGCAGAGAATGTAGCTACCGTCTACCTATCATTGTGTACTTTCCTTCTCGAGAAAGCTTGTGTTGCAGACAGTTCAGAACTCTTCTTTATTTTCGTCTGTCACAATCCTTTCTATTTTATTTAGTCAATTGAAAGTATTGTGTTAAGTAGTTGAATGATGGGAAGGCGAGCGGGAGAGAGAGAGAGAGAGAGAGAGACCAGGTGGTGTGACTTGGTGGTGAGTGTGGCGCGTGGCTGGCCCCCTTACATAGGCCTCGCGGGATTCGTTGCCTCCTGCCTAACACTGCCTACTAGGCGGCTGCTTACTGGGCGACTGTCGCGCGCCCTCGTGCCTTTCCTGCGAACTGGGACTCCAGCGAGGCGGTCCTTGGGAATATCCTTGTCAGATCCGTCCCAGACAGCATACTCTAAGCATCTCCCATGAACTGTTCCACACTCTTGTCTTAGAATCTTTCTCTCCTATTGCCTCTATCATTTCCACTACTTCCTCACCTTTTATTAATATCAATCCCCCTCTGGTTCCCTGCATCCACACCTTGAATTGGTGGCCAGACTGTATTATATGCTGGATCTCACATTTCTTATGTACTAGGCTAAGGTTGAAGATAGTCATTGTCTTTTTGGGAGATTGTATTGCTCGGACTGTCTCCATCAATCACAAATGTTTCTACAGGGTTAAATAATGCTAGATTAGGGATCAGGTACCTTGCTGTTGGTGTTTTCACTGTGTGTAGGCTACTTTTGAGCTGCACGACACTACGGATTCTGGGGGTTACCTGGGTGGATCTTTTGTCTGTGTACCTTGGAGTTTAGACTATGTAGTGTGTGAGGGCTGCTTGCCTAATCCACCCAACACTGTTCTAACTCTATTTGCTTTTACTTTTGAGGGTCACCAGGAGGATACTCGATACTTGTGATCGAGAATCCTCAAGAGAGCACCCCTTCATATTAACGTAATCAGGCCGCACAGACCCAAGGTCCACACTAGGCTAGGAGCTGCCTTGCTCCACCAGAATTCTGTACCTTTGAGCATCCCAGCTAGACTTTATTAACCCGGGTAGACATTAGATGGATTAGATCATATACTCTTTATGCATACCCATTATTTCTAAACAAGCATTTTGAGGTCTAGGTTGCTGTAGAGAGACACAACTAGCATAGACCAGTTTTGTTAATAGGAGTACTACTTTTTCGTGGCGAGCATTATTACTGTTGCATCGCTTATAATATTCTTGTGTCCAATAACATTACAGGTCCAGCCTTTTTGTGTATTTAGCCTACACGTGCATTGTCCTGCCTCCTGCTATTTTGTGGTTCCATTTCCGATACGTTCTTCTTAGAAGCATCCGACATTATTCAGAAGATTCCTTGTTCGGTGCTTGAGGACTTTACAACACTTTCTTTCATAAAGGAGTGACAGATATTATTGATTAAAGTAACGTTAAGTAAACCTTCTTCTTGTTTGCATTAGATCACTTGTGATTTAATTAAGTTAACTATCTTTTCCTTGTGTACCATAACTAAGCAACCATATGTTATAGGTAATAGGCTGTTTCAGAGAACATCAGCCTATAGTAGAAGCACATAGATACTGAGAGTTAAGATACCCCGCTATCGCAGATATAACTCTGGAGGGTATAATATGTGTTCTTTGTTCGACGGGATTATATATCAGGGGTTGGATCTAGCGTTTCCGTTGTTGTATTTATGCCAGTCTAGTCCAATGTATAAGAGCCACTGATTTATATGAGACCCGATCGTAACACCCACAAAGCATGAGAGTTACAAATATTGAGAATATATCACAAATACACGTGAGCCACTAAATGTTTCTAGTCTCTCAGTGGGGATCGAACCATCGACCATCAGGACGATAGCCGACGCTTTAATCAATTACACCACGGCAGTCTTAAAAGACACTCAGCCTTCTATCCTATTTATGTTAGGGAGAAGGGAAACCCACTAGGCGAATATATTTCAATTCAAACCTAGTTGTAGGATCCATATTTCCAGAACACCATACACAGATTTTTGAGTGTCCCGACGCAACTCAGGTCGAAATTTATTTAATTTAATTCTAACCCACACAGCATGAGAGTTACAAATATTGAGAATATATCACAAATACACGTGAGCCACTAAATGTTTCTAGTCTCTCAGTGGGGATCGAACCATTGACCATCAGGTTCGATCCCCACTGAGAGACTAGAAACATTTAGTGGCTCACGTGTATTTGTGTTATATTCTCTATATTTGTAACTCTTATGCTTTGTGGGATAGAATTAAATTAAATCAATTTCGACCCGAGTTGCGTCGGGACACTCAAAAATCTGTGTATGGTATTCTGGAAATATGGATCCTACAACTAGGTTTGAATTGAAATAATATTCGCTTAGCGGGTTTCCCTTCTCCCTAACATAAATAGGATAGAAGGCTGAGTGTCTTTTAAGACTGCCGTGGTGTAATTGATTAAAGCGTCGGCTGTCGTCCTGATGGTCGATGGTTCGATCCCCACTGAGAGACTAGAAACAGATATATATATATATATATATATATATATATACTGTATATATGTATGTAAATCAGATTGATTATATTAACCAATAAGAGTAATGCAAACTATTCCCTAGGTGTTTTTGTGCTTCAACCGAATGTTCAACTCGATTTTAGGAACCGTTGATAAAGTAGTTTGTACCGGTATTATAATTGTGTTTACAAATAACAAAATTAACAATCACCTGTACATCCTCTCTCTCTCTCTCTCTCTCTCTCTCTCTCTCTCTCTCTCTCTCTCTCTCTCTCTCTCTCTCTCTCTCTCTCTCTCTCACACACACACACACATATACACACACACACACACACACACACACACATGCGCCTTCCCATCACATTCATGCAGTCCAATAAACGCCGAAGAGCAATATAAAACCCTCGGACCCCTCTGTGCATTGGCCTAGTGCTATCCAGACATCCTGCTGACTAGACGCCCTGCCACGCCTCCCACCCTCTGTCTTATCGGCACCCCTACCAGAAGTAAATACATAATTATTATAAGTCTGTTTTTATCCAGCTTATGGTAAATTGAATCTCTTAGCATTTGATTTCTTGATTTTTGAAGGAAACTGATGATGGTGCTATGTCTCTCTGTCATATTATTGCCAGGTTTTCATAATTAGTAAACATATTTCGCTACAAAATCTTGGTAACATCCATGTAAGATGGTGAGATGTCAATTTACCAACAGCGGGAAAACAACAGACTGTGCATTATATTGTGCTTAGGGTGTGTGTATATGGTATAGACTATTCATTATGCTTAGGCCAAGAAGCTTAACCACTAACCTCTATAACTCAAAATATATCAAAGTATTAGAGCTAATATTCGTACCATTTGGAAAGAGTCAGCCAGGGAATCGGTCTTAAAATGTATGGCCCATTTACTCTAGCCCTCTTTTCATATATGAAGATTAGTTGTCACGATTTCAGGCCTACTTATAATGAATGGAGTGTGTTTACCTAAGTGTTTCATAGGGTTAGGTGTTTCTGAAATGGTTATTTGTGTTGATGGGTGTGTGTTTGGGTGTATTTCTGATGGTATGTTATATATTGTGTTTACTGCAAAATAGTCTAAGGTGAGAGCTTTTTTTATGGGTGTTTGTGTTGAGGGGTATTTGTGTTGAGGGTTGTTTATTTTGGGGTGTGTCTGTTTGTGTGTGTATATATTGTGTGTACTGTAGTGTTGTGTAGGGTGAGGTGTTTTTATTATGGGTGTTTGAGTTGAGAGATGTTTGTGTTGCGAGTTGATTTTATTCAGGGGTGTTTTTTGCGATAGGATGCTTGTGTTATTAGGGCTCAAGATGCTTGGAATATTCAAATCAAACATAAATGAAGAAGGAGAAAGAAATCGAGAAAAATGGACAAGTAATGAAGTAGTTGGAAAGAATTCTAGACTCGGTTTGATTTCAGCTGATGGTAAACTGAATCCCTTAGCAACTAATGTTTCGATACTTAATGGAAACAAATATATAAGTACAATACATCTACGTCCTGATTTTGCAAACTGTTCACCATTTACAACATACTTCGCTGCAAAAAGTCCAAAATAGCTGAGTAATCAAGACGGGGACATGCTTATTTTATAATTATGTAGGAATAACAAAAAACTAAAACAGGCGATACTTAATGGAAACATATAAAACAGCAATATTTCTACGTGTTCATATTGCCAACTGTTCACAATGAACCAACTCATTACCGGTGCCGTCTTTTTTTTATACTGGCTACTGTTAGACGATTGTATTCAGTTTAAAACATTTCGAGGAATTAACAGGCTTTGAACTATTTCAATTAACCGTTTTTACCCCCACAAATCCTTATTAAGCTGCAAAACATCGTCAATATATAGCTAAAACGTAATTAAAAAGACATATCAGGTACAGAAGGTATGTAAGTATATACTCAGGCACAAACCCCATTGCTGGGGGTGGCCGACACGACACAGAGTCCGAACAGAAACAACACTTAAAGTTTGTATTCTCAGGGTCCAGGACCACTTTTGCGTTCCCTCGCCTGTTTCTCTGTCTCGTTAAGTAGGAGAATTATACAGAAGGGGCTACACAAAAAGTTCGCAATATCTGAGTATCAAGATGGTAACATGCCACTATATCATCAATTATAATATGACAAACTTTAGCAATATTATGAAAGATACAAATGGAAAAGGAAAAGAGGAATATAGGAAAATGTGAATAATGAAGGGAAAAATAATTTAGATAAGAAGGATTAAACAATACATAAAGAGACACACAAGGACAGAGTGAAACGAAACAGAAAAGTAAAGAGTTGAGAGGGACAGAGTAAAAGACATTCACCTTTTATTAATAAGAATAAAAGAAAGATTAGTTAACCCTTTCGCCACGGCCGAAGTATGGATAGTCCTATGTAAAAAATAAGTTTGCTGCGGGCGAAGTACCCATATGTTTTGGTATGGTACCCATATGTTTTGGTTGGTATAAGTAGCGACAGCGAACTTGACAATAATCTTGACCCCTTAACTTCTTATAACTTGAAATTAATTAAAGCAATCAGGCTGACGTTTCAATCAATTGGGAATAGTCCACCAGGAAATATGTGTGGATATTTACAGCCAGTTTGCTTTAGGCCCTTTT
>CM064546.1:30246766-30456766 GCA_032716605.1 Paralithodes platypus
TATCTACTAGTAGGGTCATTTGCTTGGAATCCGTGACCATTTTGTTCCTACCTTTTTCTCTCAATGGATTTGACAACCTGAACCATTTTAAAGGAAAATTAGCTCCTCTGAAAAATGACGGCTAACTCTGCTAGAGCCCAATATTCAAAATGGCCGCCAACGCCATCTTGAAAAACATGAAATGTAATATCTCTGGCATCAGATGAGCTACAAGGACGAATGAGGTGTCCTTTTTCACTAATTCTGGCATTACAAATCCACTGGAATGGTTATTGTATTGTATTGCATTGTATATTGCATTGTTATTGTATTGTATTACACTAATTGTACATACTAATCTGCCACTTCACTGTCACTACATGATTCACTGTATGAGCCACTATCAGAATCACTGTCCTCACTTTCGCTGCTATCATCACTGTTGTTCGCTGCCTGCGGTGTATATCTATTATTACTTTTTTACTGTTTCAGATGGATTGCATGCCCATCTGATGAAAATCGCCTTGTGAAGTGACCGAAATAATGGATAATAGAAGAGAGAGTGAAGAGTTACCAGACAAGACATTAAATGAATACGAGTGCATTTTACTCTGTGGTAAGTGATGTACCGCAGATGATCGTTTGGAAAACATTACACTTGAGAAGTGGGAATCCTTCCGGGAAAAGTCTTTACAATGGAAAGAACTTGATAAGTTTCAACATATACATGAAAATGTGGATTGGGAGAAGGGACCAAAGGGTCACCACATGCATAGCACTTGTTACGCATCATTATCCAGCAAGCGCAAGCTCTCTCAAGCCGAAAAAGCAAACACAAAGCCGAGGAACGTCTTGAAAGATGATGAAGCATCAGATCAACAAGACCCTTCCCCAGAGGCCAGTGCACCTAAATGGCTCCGCTCCAGTATGGGTGTCCTTCACGATAAGACTCTATGTGTGTGGTGCATGAAAGGGGCATAGAAGAGTAGTGATCGTGACAAGCAGATTTTACTCCTATCAACAGTAGATGCCTGGACTAAATTCAAGTTACATACTGTCCGTCTGGAAGATGAGGTCATGAGATTGAGACTTGACACTCTGATTGCATCCATCCCAGATAGTCAAACAGCATTTGGGTTGGAAATCCGCTACCATCGTGCGTGCTGGCGCAAATATGTAAGCGACCACAAGCCCCTTTCAGATGAAAGCACTCAACATCTGCAGCGTGTAAACCTCCGAGAGGCCCAAGCTCTCTTCTTTCATCATATTTGTCAAGTCATCTTCAAAGACCATGAAATTCGCACCCTGCAAGGCCTGCTGCAGGACTATAAGCGCATTATCTCAAATCACGGACATAACTCAGTAGTAAACTCCAGCTACTTAAAGGAAATTCTCGTCAATGAATTTGGGGAAGACATGCTGCATCATTTGCGTCAATGATTCATAGGATCAGAATTACACGATCAAGGACAGTGAGAGAATACTGCGCCAAAAAAAAAGGCCAATCAGCAATGTCTTCATGAAAACAGAAGATAAATTTCCTTCTAGTAAAGTTTTCCATGCTCTCCTGGGTAAACCTGAGAACAAAATCCGCCTTCAGGCATTTCTTCAAACGGAATTCCAGAGAACACCAGCAACAGCTAGCACCGAGATCATCTACTGTGTAGTTGGCAGCACTGCAAAGAATCTCACCACAGGCAAGCTTGTGCCAGAGCTCACATGCTCCCATGCAGAGGCAGATACGGCAATGCTCACCATATATAGTGTGCTCCGGTCAGACAGCTACACAGCAGCTGTCGTTCTTGACACAGAGGTCACAGACAACTACGTGCAAGTGGCATATGTTGCTCAGAAGACAACAGGAATCCTGTGTGTGAAACGCAAACGTCAGCTTATCGATGCCCGATGTTTGTGCAGTGAGGCAATGGCTGCATCCATCATACCACTTCATGTCCTCACTGGGTGTGACCACAACTCTGGCTTCTATGGAGCAAGCAAGAAGCTCATCGCAGATCGTCTGGAGAAGTCTAAAGAGGCACACGACCTGCTAGCAGCATATGGTACACAGCTCCTAGTCACAGAACAGGTCATCAGTGATTTGGAGCGGTTTGTCATTCGATATGTCTATGGTGATACCAAAAGCAAGACCCTGGGAGATGCGAGGGCAGCAAAGTGGAGAGCTCAGAAGAAAAAAAGTACTATCCGACTTGTGCCTGACTTGGACAGTCTCCGTCCACACTTGGAGCGTGCAAACTATCTTGCATATTTGCAAAAGCATTACCAGCTCCAAAGTCACCCCTCACCGATCGGCCATGGATGGCATCTTGTAAATGGCCTATGTCTGCCTGTCCGTTCAACCCAGCCCCCACTTCCCCCATCCATACCACTACCTGCAAATCCGCAGGCAGAGAACAACAGTGATGATAGCAG
The DNA here is from genome assembly GCA_032716605.1 of Paralithodes platypus. NCBI lineage: Eukaryota > Metazoa > Arthropoda > Malacostraca > Decapoda > Lithodidae > Paralithodes > Paralithodes platypus. The sequence continues at coordinate 30,249,176 of CM064546.1, forward strand.
CACAAGTGAGGACAGTGATTCTGATAGTGGCTCATACAGTGAATCATGTAGTGACAGATTAGTATGTACAATTAGTATAATACAATTCAATAACAATACAATATACAATACAATACAATACAATAACCATTCCAGTGGATTTGTAATGCCAGAATTAGTGAAAAAGGACACCTCATTCGTCCTTGTAGCTCATCTGATGCCAGAGATATTACATTTCATGTTTTTCAAGATGGCGTTGGCGGCCATTTTGAATATTGGGCTCTAGCAGAGTTAGCCGTCATTTTTCAGAGGGGCATAGGAGCTAATTTTCCTTTAACCCGTACAGCCCCAGCGACGCGCCTGACGCGTCGGCGATGTATGTAACGCACAGCCCCAGAGACGCGCCTGGCGCGTCACCCTAATTGCGCCGACCGTAACCTCAGGTGTAGCCGCTCAAGGGGGCTCAGATTTGTATGGGAACTGTGTACGTATCCCACGCAACCGTGGCGATGGTTGAAAACTCTCAAAGTCCACGTGCGTGCGCGCGAGCGCGCAATAACCTGGTTTTTTGGGATAATTGCCTTCAATTTTTTACTCTTGTAAAATCCGTTTTCGGGGGCTCTGTAGGACCATTTTTTAAGCTTTTTGAGCGTTTTTTCGTGGTTTTTCCTTCATTCCTAACCCATTCGCTATTGTTTCTGGAATAAAACCATTTTTTGAAAACCTGCCGGGTTCTGGTGCGCAAACATTACAAAACTAGCCGGGGCTCCACGGGTTAAAATGGTTCAGGTTGTCAAAGCCATCGAGAGAAAAAGGTAGGAACAAAATGGTCACGGATTCCAAGCAAATGACCCTACTATACCTCGCCGAAGGTGCTCTTTGGCCTCGCCGAGGTGTTTTCCGAGCATTCATCTACATCGCACAGCCCTTCGCACGCCTCTGCGAAGTATACCCGTGGCGGGTATACTCTCGACGACGCTTTTTTTTCGTGCGACACCTTCGTCGATGTCTCTCCGATGTCGCCGAGGATCTCCGAGGGCCTCGCCGATCCCTCGGCAATGTTCAACGATGCTTGCGAGGGTTCGGACCCCTCGCCAGTCCTCGTCCCAATTTTGAACAATCCGAACATTTGCGATGCCCTGCGAGGGCCCTTGCGAGACCTTGCGAGTCAAACGATCATCATGCGAAGGTTCAAGATTTTGTTGCGACATGGTACGAATGTGCCCATTTCTTGGTTTCGGCGATGAAAATCGTATGAAATCGCATCAGTGGGAAAGGGGCATTAGCAAAACTTTGGCTTGATGGGTTGCCATCATTTTGTTAAAAACACATCATTGAGCTTCCTAGGAAATTGTAAAAACAAATCAACTTCAATTCAGATGAAGATGTAATTGATGAATTTTACAAATACCTACAGTGAACACTCCAGAAAATTATTAACCATCTGCCACTAATGCTTTCATCTTATTACAGCACTGAAACGAAGCAGCCCTATGTCCATTTAATCCATTCAGTACCGGTGCTGTCCTTTTAACATTATTCAGGCTACTATTTGAAGATTAGATTTAGCTTAAAAATCGCCTTTAGCAATTAATAGTCTTCAAACTATCTCACTTAACCCTTTTTACTACCACAGATTCTTCTTAAGTTGCAATTTTTTTTCTAAATATAGCTAGAATAAAGAATACAAAAATAATAGACGTCGCCGGTACAGAAAGGCTTAAAGCTAGTCTATATGAAAAACTCTCAGAAATAGTCCAGTTTGAATCGATCATTTAAACATTCTGGATATCACTAGACAAATAGGTTAGACTGAAAGGGCTAACTGATAAAAAGTTTAAATTAAAGTTACACATAGTATAGTACAACATTGTGAGATGAAAATTGTAAATGTGAGGGCAAGAAATAATGTATTAATAACTCTTAGTATTTAGATTGGTATACTGAAAATATCCAGATATGTCATAAAGGTATAGTAATACATTTTACGTAGAGGTAGCGAAGGTTTGTTTTGAACTGCTTGTTCAACATTCACGATGAACATTGTTAAGGATCATACAGGTAGGCTTAAAGAGCATACCTCATGAAATATCCCTCCACATTCTATCAATGTCCAAAGCATGTTAAAGCTTAATTGAATCTGCATAGTTGTCTTGGTTTGCCATAAATGTTGATATATAGTAGTAAACAAGGCTGTATAAGATATTTTAAGCTTAGAAGATTGATGGCAAACCCTGTCACCTCTCTATTGTGGTGGTGATACAGGAAATAGACCGCGGAACTCGAATCTGTTGTGATATTGCCTTTATCTACCTTACCCTGATACATTTCGTACATGATGAAGTAATGTGAATTATGCAGTATTTGATATTCATATCACACGAGTGTAAAACAATTCTATCTTTATGCATCTATCAATACAATTATTCACGCTTTGGTCTTGTTAATCATAAAACAAAAATACTTATTGACAGCTCAATCCACATGGCAACACTAATGCTAATGGCTCTAACGGGAAAAGGGTATCTTTGTATTGTAGCGTCCGGCCAACATATCAAAATATTCCAACTTGATTTTCGCTTTCACAGTGCATTATTCGATACCTTGCCATTATTTCTACACTTCATTATTAAACTTATGCTGCTCATACAACTACTCATACCTCTCTTTAAAAATTTGTCCATCTTTGGTAACTGCTTTCGCAGCATGGACTGCACAACAGAGATACTGAGAATCAAAATGGTGGCCAGTGACCTGACTCCTGAAGCTCTTTGCCCAATTATGGCATTCTATGGGTACCCTTGATTCCTCTCACCACCACCATCCAAAATACTTATTTATTGATATTTATATTGATAAGAAACTCTGACTACTATTATTGCACAAAGGATGTATATTACACACTAACATTTATGATAATGAGGATAGCTGACCTCGTGAGCTATGCTCTTTAATGAAGGCAGGACAAGGGCAATAAATGAAGGTCTCCATAATTATATATCTTAGAGAAGGTATATAGTACCTATATGGATATAGAGGTGTATATAATTATATCCAATGATAGTATGTACCTGTGTAAACCCTTTAATTAAAGAATATATATATATATATATATATATATATATATATATATATATATATATATATATATATATATATATATATATATATATATATATATATATATATATATATATATATATATATACTGTATATATATATATATATATATATATATATATATATATATATATATATATATATATATATATATATATATATATATATATATATATATATATATATATACTGGTATATATATAAATATATATATATATATATATATTTTTTCTTTAATACATACGAGGTTGAAAGAAATGGCAATTTCTGCGTTGGAAATTTTATTATTCAAAGATTCCAGGTCTCTGATGAGTTTTCGCTGGGTGGCAGGAAGTAGATGAATGAGATGAGCAAAATTCATGGTGGTACAGGGTTACATAAATGTACATGATGATACAGGATATACGACACTTTCACTGGACAACCAGCATTATCAAGTAAGGGTAGAATGATATAAAAGGTAAACAGGAAAGGTATATATAGAGGGTGGAGGATCAGAGGAGGCGAAAATCAGGGGGCAAAAGTCTCCTATTGGTGGAGGGGTATTCTAGGAGTGCAAAAGGGGGAACCGCTTCACGCAGGCGCACTGGATGCGGGATGGTGTTGGTCGGGTGGCGGGGTCAAAGCTGATTGGCTGCGTGTCGAGGGGCGTGGCCTAAGTTGTGTGGTCCGTGTGGCGCCGGCAGAAGACGAAGCTGAAGGAGGTAGCGTGGGGGGCTGCGTCAAGGGCACCGGGGGGCGAGGAGGGGCGTTAGGTCCTGTAGGGTAGTGCCTTTTGGCAGAATGAAGGATCTGAAGGTCTAGAGTTTGGTTGTTGATGTTAGGATGTAAGGCTTGGATATATAACGCTTCGAGTATAGGTAATCTCCTTGGGTCACTTTCTTTATCGAGTACAAAGGAGTACAAAGGAAATCAAGCAACAACAGATCTAGTGACCCTTCTAGGCTGCTTGTCCTCCAAAACACTGAGGATCAAGTGTCCATACAGTGGTTTAGAGTGGGTAAGGGAACATTGGAAAGGGAACTACTGCCCTGCCACTAACGTGGCAGGACTAGGAAGTTAGTAGGGGACATATGGGTTAGTAACTGAGGGGAGGATAAAATAAAGTTATTAATTTACAAACGCAGTCAGTCGCGGGTTTGATGCAAGATATTTGTCTAGCCGGAATTTAAATGAATCAACGGTGCTGCAGTCTATAACGTCTCGGGGAAGCCCATTCCACAAGTTGACAACTCGATTGAAGAAGAAATTCTTAGATTCGTGTGAGTTAAAAGATTTACCAATAATTTTGCAACCGTTTCCCCCGGTGTAATTAGATTGGTCGATAGTGAAGTACTTACTACAGTTCATATTGTCGATGCCTTTGATGATTTTGAACACTTGAATTAACTCACCTCTTAATCTGCGCTGGGTTAAAGGAAATAGATTTAATTATCTAAGACGCTCTTCGTATGGTTTGTTCTTTAGGCTAGGTATCATTTTGGTAACTCTACGTTGAACTCGTTCTAGCTTGTTTATGTCTTTTTGGTAATAAGGGCACCAGCATTGAACGCAGTATTCCAGAAGAGGGCGGACTAAGGAATTGTAAACGGTTAGGATTACGTCTTTGGATTTATGCTCAAATGATCTGCCTATAAAGCCAATTATTTTGTTTGCCTTCTTAACAACTTCTGAACATTGTTGACTCGGTTTTAGGTTACTCGATATTGTTACTCCCAGATCGGTTTCTCTGTTTACATTCTTAAGCTGAGTGCCATTCATCGAATAGTTTGCTTTCTCATTTAGGTATCCGATATGTAGTACTTTACATTTATCCGCATTGAAACTCATTTGCCAAATTTGGGCCCAATGTGACAATTTATCTAGATTGTGTTGAATATCGTCAACTTGATCTTTTGAGAGTACGCTATTTGCAATTTTTGTATCGTCAGCAAATTTTGAGATTGTACAGGTGAGACCCTCATCTATGTCGTTGATGTAAATTAGAAAAATAATTGGTCCTAGTACCGATCCCTGGGGTACCCCGCTACTTACATTGGTCCATTTAGATGCCTTACCGTTTATGACTACTCTTTGCTTTCTGTCGCTGAGCCAATTTTCTATCCATTTCAACACACCGTCTTGTATTCCATGCGCTTTTAGTTTTAGCAGTAAACTTTTGTGGGGAACTTTGTCAAAGGCCTTTTGAAAATCAAGGTATATAATATCTACAGCTTTACTCTCATCGTAGAGGTTGAGGATATCGTGGAAGAAGCCTAAGAGGTTTGTTAAACAGGAACGTTTTTTACGAAAGCCGTGTTGAGTAACTTTAAGTATGTTATTTTCCTCTGAGTGATTTACGAGTCTGTCTCTTATGACCGTTTCTAGCATTTTACATACAACTGAGGTTAAGCTAATTGGACTATAGTTACTGGGTAGGGATTTGCTGCCTTTTTTTAATATCGGTGTTACGTTGGCTATCTTCCACTGATCAGGCATAGTTCCAGACTGCAAGGATTTATTGAATAGTAATGTCAGTGGTTTGGAGAGCTCATCCTTAGCTTCCTTTAGAACTCTAGGCGAGATTGTATCAGGTCCAGGCGTTTTATTTACCTTGAGTTTATCTAAACAATTCAATACTTCTCTCTCTGTAACGGTGATATTGCTTAGAACATCTGAATTATCAATCTGAATCGGCGATGGTGTAGGGATATCACTGAGGTCTTCTGTTGTAAAAACTGATGCAAAGAAGGTATTGAGGGCATTACTCATTTGTACTTCGTCTTTGGTGTATTCTCCATTTTCATCGACTAACGGTCCAATAGTTGAAGTTACTACTTTTTTCTTTCTGATATAACTATAGAATTCTTTCGGGTTTGTTTTACTTTGATTCGCAATATGTAACTCTAGGGTCTTTTTACTTTGCTTTAATCAACTTTTTGGCTTTGCGTCGTAGCTCTACAAATTTCACCCGTTCTTCGTCATTTTGTGAGGATTTTAATCTATCATTAGCAAATTTTTTAGCAAGCAGGCAGTTTGAAATATCTTTATTCCACCATTTGGGCTTATTATTATGGCCTGGACGCCATATTTTCGATGGTATGCAGTCTTGCACTGCTTTTAGGTAAGTGGTTTCGAATAACTTCCAAAATGTATTTATGTCGTTATTGTTAATTAAAAAGCTCCAGTCAGTTTCTTTAAACATAGATCTAAGTTTATGAAAGTTTGCTTTCTTGAAATTAGGGACTTTTTCGATGCTACTATTTGGTTCGTTACTAGTAAAGTTTAAAGTGAAAGTTATCGTACGATGGTCGCTGTTACTGAATTCATCACCAACATTCAAATTCTCTATTAATTCTTCTTTTGTTGCAAGTACAATGTCAAGAACGTTATTACCACGGGTCGGTGTTCGAACAAATTGATAAAGCGAACTCTCTTGCAAGTTCGTATACAAGTCATGTCCGGAGTGTGAAGTAAGAGTATCGCCCCACTTGGTCACAGGTAAATTAAAGTCGCCAAAAAATACGGTATCTTGTGAGTTACTTACATCTGCAATTTGTTCATAAATTTCTCGGTCAGTTTGCACTGATTGAGCTGGAGGTCTGTATATTAATGCAAGTATTATTTTTGTACCTTTATTATTCTTTATTAGCACAAAAGATGTGTCGACGTTCACAATTTGAGGTTTTGACAAGAGGGTCGGGTTAAGACTTTCTTTGATATAAAATAAAACGCCACCTCCATTTTTATTCATTCGGCTTTTCTCAAACATTACATAACCGGGAAGTGAATACTCTGCTAAAAAGTCTCTATCTACTGTATTGAGCCAAGATTCTGTTATACCAATCACATCATAATTTTCAGTAAACACTAGTTCCTCTAAATCTGAAAATTTATTGCGCATGCTACGAGCGTTTGCATAGAAAACCATTAAAGTTGTGGTTTTAGAACTCACAGAACGTTCTTTAATCAAATTTTGGGTTCTGATCGGATCTACATTTACTTTCATGGCTGACATTGGTCCTCGGTCGTTATCCCTGGCGGTTTTGAATTTGGGTCGTGTTGGTGGAGCTTTATCCAAATTCGCGGTTCTTGACAGATTAGCATTTAATTCCTTCGCAGGTTGCCGCCCTCGCTGTCTTCGGTCCTCCTTCCTGGTTGTCCTGTGCTGAGTCGATTTCTTCTCCGAAAATCCTTCACCGCATCGTAGAGAAGACGCCCAAAACGTGCTGCTCCCACCTGGTTCAGATGAACTCCATCGTCCGAAAACAAATAGTCATCGTAGTAGAAATTGTCCCAGGTGTCGATGAATCCCACGTTTTCCTTCCTGCAGAGGTTTGCTAGACAACGATTTGTGCTGGTGGCTATGTTGTAAAATCGGCTCTCTACACCAAGCCGGGGGACGATTCCTGAGACGATGATCCTTGATGACTTCTCCTTAAACGACTTGATCAGCTGTTGGTACTTTAAAAGCAAATCTTCCGACCGGGTTCGCTGTACATCGTTGGATCCAACGTGGATGACGTACATTGTATTAGCAGGGGCCAGCTTAGATACTTCGTCAACTGCAGCAACTACGTCGTCCACACCACCACCAGGGATACAAAAACGCTTCCTGGTCTTAGGTGCTCTGGCGCAAAACTCTGTGAGCTGACCACGTATCATCGAGTCTCCCACAAGCCGGACTTCTTCTATTTCCGCTTCGTCATCTGAGTCTGCGAGTATCTGGAAGCGGTTTTGACACTCGGTAATCGGTATGGGTTTCCTGGTCTTGGGGCAAACGTTGTTCCTCACAACACGGAAGTTGTCTTGAGGGGGAAGAGAGTTACTATTTGTTTCTTGAGTATCGGAACCATCAGATGAAATGGCTACTGCAGGCGTTGAATTGTTGGCAGTTGACGTTGGGGCGTTGGTGGCTGCTGGAGTTGCGGTGACAATTGAAGTTTGTGGTACTCCAACGTTGAGTGTTACAAACTCTTGGAGTGATTCCAGCTTCATGGTGAGGACGTTGATCTTGTTGTAGGCTTCATCTAATTTCACTGTCAAATTCTCTTGTTGCTGGCAGAGACGGCAGACTTGAAGATCGACAGTAACAAACATGGACTCACCAAACCTACTGGCGCAGTTCGTACAAGTCCGAGGCATGGTAACAGTCAGTTTCTTCAGATCACTTCACTCACTTTAAAACACTTAACTCACTTTAAAACACTTAACTCACTTTAAAACACTTCACTCACTTTAGAAACACTTCAATCACTTCAACCGAAAACAATGTTGAAATACACAATAGGTTATCAGGGGTGATAGCCTAACCGAAAACAAAAAAATTGAGATACGCAGAATTAGGCTTCCAGGGGCGATAGCCTAACCAAAAGTTTAAATTTTTTTTAAATACGCACCAATAGGCTACCAGCGTTGAATAGCCTAACCGAAAATAATAAAATTGAAATACGCAGAAATAGGCTACCAGGTGTGATAACCCTAACCTTAAACAAATATATATATATAACAGAATATGTAACTAAATATACAATTCACCAAATAGAGATTATATAAAAATAAAGTGTGACCGCACACAAGGGGTTAATATACTGTATCAACAGATGTCACTGTAGCCTAGTAAAGCAGTAGCCTACTCTTTTTAGATAAAACAAAACAAAATGTATCAGTCAAAGGTTACTACAAGATCGTGCAAGCAACAACTAAAATTACAGATATATATAGATAGCTACAGTAGGATACTAAATACAATATCTACTAGAGTTAATAAGAACAACAGATTGGCTGGCTATAGGCTAGGCTAGGTTTGGATTAGGTTTAAAGCTTGGCAGGTTGGGTTAGGCTAGGTTAGTTTGTACAAATACCACCCTTAGCTTAAAGTAAAATCACTCTGAGGAGAAAAAGTCAAGAATATATCTAGGGGGAAAAGATAAATGAATGCACTTAAATTTACTACAAAATTGGCTGGAATTTAATATGTATAATCCCCAAAAAAAGTTTGTTTACAAAATGGCGTCGGCGTTCGTTCCTGTAGGCAGGTTAGTTAGTACACAATATTGTTTATTAGCAAATAAATATGCAAAGCTTTACTTACATACAAGGCAGTTAAATTGATACTTACTACAGTAGGTAATGGGTAAAATTAGGGGCTACGATTTTATATCAACTAAGAAGAGAGCGTTTGTTTACAAACAAAACAAAACATCAGATGGCGCTAGTGGCACCCTGTCCGAGCAGGAGTCTTGTGATAAACACAAAGTTTATCAGTCAATACACAGCGAAATATCGTGCAGTGTTACTTACTAAACTACAGGATGCTTAAACGTGCTCTTAACCACCTTTCATGCACAAGAATGAAGAGGATGAGTAGTAATACTCAAATTATGATCGATATCGTGAGAGCGTTGACAGAGCGTCTGCAGCGTCTGGCGGTAGCGAGGAATGGTGTGTTTCTCTAACTCGTTGCGTGTGAGGTGGGGGTGGTTGGGGGCGAGATAGTGGTCTTTGATGGCTCCAGCCTGAAGGTGAAGTGTTAACCGACGTGAAAGACGAGTCTGCGTCATGCCAATATAGGAATGAGGTCCACAGTCCTCATAATTACAGGTATGTTGGTAAATGACGTGATCGTCGGTCATCGGGCTCTTTATCTTGGTGGAAGCTGGTTTGTTGCGGAGAACGAGGTTGGAGGTCTTGGGGGATTTGTAATAAATTATTAATTTGATTTTGTTTTCCGGGTTGGTTGGGTGGACATGCTTGGAGATTATTTCTTTTAAGACGGCCTCGTCATTTTTGTGTTCAGAGGACATGTAATTGCGGTAGAAGATCTTAATTTCATTGGGGGGGTCAATGTTAGGAGGGCTTTGGGTGTACCATTTTTCAAGATGGTGGTTGATGGTGCTGGAGATGTCGGAGTTGGAGTATCCATTATTCACTAAAACTTGGGATAGTCTTTCTAGTTCCTGGTGGGTGTCGGCCCAGGTCGAGCAGTGCGTGAGGGCTCTCCTTACATAGGCGGAGATGGAGGATAGAAGATAACGGCGGGGGCAGTCACTATCACCGTTGAGGCATTGTCCTGTGTTAGTTGGTTTAGTGTAGACAGTGGTTTTGAACCCATGGTCGTTTAGAGCTACGAGGATGTCGAGGAAGGGGAGTTGTCCATTGTTTGATTTTTCAAAGGTGAAGTTAAGTCCGGAGGAGGTCATGAAGCGACGCTGGAGTTCCTGTAGTTCGTGGAGGTCCTTGATTTGCACGAAGATGTCATCCACGTATCTACAGTAGACGGCGGGTCGTTGGGGAGCTAGGCGATCTTCCTCGACGGTACCCATAAAAAAGTTCGCAAAAAGAACTCCTAGGGGGCTGCCCATCGCCACACCGTCTATCTGCTTGTACATGTTGCCCTGGGGGCAAAGGAAGGGGACCTCCTTGGTACACAGCTCCAGTACTGTTTTCAGGGCCTTCTCCGGGATGTCCAGTGTTGGTGTATCAGGGCAATGGTAAATTCGACGTAGAATCATGTCAATGGTCCTATTCACTGGCACGTTGGTGAACAGGCTTTCTACGTCGAGGGAAGCGATTGTGTGGTTGTTGTTCCGGGGGGCGTCTCGTAAGATTTCCAAGAAATCGTGGGCTGAGTTAAGGTTGTATTGGCTGGGCACGTAGGGGGTGAGGAGGTTGTTCAGGGCCTTGGCGATCTGGTAGGTGGCAGTGTGGATCTGGGAGATGATGGGGCGGAGGGGGTTCCCAGGTTTGTGTGTTTTGATGGTTCCGTACGCATTACCAGGGGTGTATTCTCCGACTAGTTTTTTAAGGTGGACCCCCCCTTGTTTAGCGTTGATGGCGGTGATGGTGGTGTTGGCAGTACGTTTGATTTCGTCGGTTGGGTTGCGGGTGATCTTTTTAAATTTGGTGTTGTCATTTAAGATGACGTCCATTTTTCTAAGATATTCCTCCTTGTCATGAATCACGAGGCAGGAAGCTTTATCCGCACGACGGATGATGATGTTGGGATTGTCTCTTAATTGTTTGGCAGCTTGGAAGTGTTGTTTGTTGAGGATTTTGCTATGGTGAGTTCCTCTGGTTTTGGCGGCTTCAGCGAGGAGAGTAGGTTGTAGGGCGGGAGTAGTGGTGACCTTGCAATCCTTCTTGAGTCGTAGGATGTCGTCCAGGAGGATTTCCGTTTCTAGGCGTTTCCGTTGGGGGCCAGGTTTGGAGCTGTAGTGGCAGTTGAGGCCTTTGTTGAGGAGGTCTTCTTGGTCCAGGGTCAGAATGGTGTTAGTCAGGTTTATGTATCCTTTTGTTGGTTTGGGAAGTTTTATGTTTCCGCCATAAAGACGGGCAAGCTTTTTTATGGTTGTGTTTTCGGCTTGTCTTCTGTGTTGTTCAAGGAGTTGTTCGAGGGCTGTGTTGATTTCGGCTTTGAGGTGGTCTGGAGGGGTTTCATCTTCCCAAATCTGTAGGAGAGCATCTCCTTCTTTAGGAAGGTTGTTGGCGAGCTCTCGTTTTTCAATTATTTCGTCCTTCACCAGTTCTTCACGAAACTGGAGGGTGCTGGTGCGATGTCTGGCATTCTCGTGAAGTTTTATGTTAGTAAAGCCAGGTAATAAATTTTCTTTAATCCATACGAGGTTGAAAGAAATGGCAATTTCTGCGTTGGAAATGTTATTATTCAAAGTTTCCAGGTCTCTGATTAGTTTTCGCTGGGTGGCAGGAAGTAGATGAATGAGATGAGCGAAATTCATGGTGGTACAGGGTTACATAAATGTACATGATGATACAGGATATACGACGCGTTTATCTGGACAACCAGCATTATCAAGTAAGGGTAGAATGATATAAAAGGTAAACAGGAACGGTATATATAGAGGGTGGAGGATCAGAGGAGGCGAAAATCAGGGGGCAAAAGTCTCCTATTGGTGGAGGGGTATTCTAGGAGTGCAAAAGGGGGAACCGCTTCACGCCAGGTGCACTGGATGCGGGATGGTGTTGGTCGGGTGGCGGGGTCAAAGCTGATTGGCTGCGTGTCGAGGGGCGTGGCCTAAGTTGTGTGGTCCGTGTGGCGCCGGCAGAAGACGAAGCTGAAAGAGGTAGCGCGGGGGGCTGCGTCAAGGGCACCGGGGGGCGAGGAGGGGCGTTAGGTCCTGTAGGGTAGTGCCTTTTGGCAGAAGGAAGGATCTGAAGGTCTAGAGTTTGGTTGTTGATGTTAGGATGTAAGGCTTGGATATATAACGCTTCGAGTATAGGTAATCTCCTTGGGTCACTTTCTTTATCGAGTATGGTGGTGTGTTTCTCTAACTCGTTGCGTGTGAGGTGGGGGTGGTTGGGGGTGAGATAGTGGTCTTTGATGGCTCCAGCCTGAAGGTGAAGAGTTAACCGACGTGAAAGACGAGTCTGCGTCATGCCAATATAGGAATGAGGTCCACAGTCCTCATAATTACAGGTATGTTGTTAAATGACGTGATCGTCGGTCATCGGGCTCTTTATCTTGGTGGAAGCTGGTTTGTTGCTGAGAACGAGGTTGGAGGTCTTGGGGGATTTGTAATAAATTATTTATTTGATTTTGTTTTCCGGGTTGGTTGGGTGGACATGCTTGGAGATTATTTCTTTTAAGATGGCCTCGTCATTTTTGTGTTCAGAGGACATGTATTTGCGGTAGAAGATCTTAATTTCATTGGGGGGCTCAATGTTAGGAGGGCTTTGGGTGTACCATTTTTCAAGATGGTGGTTGATGGTGCTGGAGATGTCGGAGTTGGAGTATCCATTATTCACTAAAACTTGGGATAGTCTTTCTAGTTCCTGGTGGGTGTCGGCCCAGGTAGAGCAGTGCGTGAGGGCTCTCCTTACATAGGCGGAGATGGAGGATAGAAGATAACGGCGGGGGCATTCACTATCGCCGTTGAGGCATTGTCCTGTGTTAGTTGGTTTAGTGTAGACGGTGGTTTTGAACCCATGGTCGTTCAGAGCTACGAGGATGTCGAGGAAGGGGAGTTGTCCATTGTTTGATTTTTCAAAGGTGAAGTTAAGTCCGGAGGAGGTCATGAAGCGACGCTGGAGTTCCTGTAGTTCGTGGAGGTCCTTGATTTGTTCGAAGATGTCATCCACGTATCTACAGTAGACGGCAGGTCGTTGGGCAGCTAGGAGCTCTTCCTCGATGGTACCCATAAAAAAGTTCGCAAAAAGAACTCCTAGGGGGCTGCCCATCGCCACACTGTCTATCTGCTTGTACATGTTACCCTGGGGGCAAAGGAAGGGGTCCTCCTTGGTACACAGCTCCAGTAGTGTTTTCAGGGCCTTCTCCGGGATGTCCAGTGTTGGTGTATCAGGGCAATGGTAAATTCGACATAGAATCATGTCAATGGTCCTATCCACTGGCACGTTGGTGAACAGTCGAATTTACCATTGCCCTGATACACCAACACTGGACATCCCGGAGAAGGCCCTGAAAACACTACTGGAGCTGAGTACCAAGGAGGCCCCCTTCCTTTGCCCCCGGGGCAACATGTACAAGCAGATAGACGGTGTGGCGATGGGCAGCCCCCTAGGAGTTCTTTTTGCGAACTTTTTTATGGGTACCATCGAGGAAGAGCTCCTAGCTGCCCAACGACCCGCCGTCTACTGTAGATACGTGGATGACATCTTCGTGCAAATCAAGGACCTCCACGAACTACAGGAACTCCAGCGTCGCTTCATGACCTCCTCCGGACTTAACTTCACCTTTGAAAAATCAAACAATGGACAACTCCCCTTCCTCGACATCCTCGTAGCTCTGAACGACCATGGGTTCAAAACCACTGCCTACACTAAACCAACTAACACAGAACAATGCCTCAACGGCGATAGTGAATGCCCCCGCCGTTATCTTCTATCCTCCATCTCCGCCTATGTAAGGAGAGCCCTCACAAACTGCTCTACCTGGGCCGACACCCACCAGGAACTAGAAAGACTATCCCAAGTTTTAGTGAATAATGGATACTCCAACTCCGAGATCTCCAGCACCATCAACCACCATCTTGAAAAATGGTACACCCAAAGCCCTCCTAACATTGACCCCCCCAATGAAATTAAGATCTTCTACCGCAATTACATGTCCTCTGAACACAAAAATGACGAGGCCGTCTTAAAAGAAATAATCTCCAAGCATGTCCACCCAACCAACCCGGAAAACAAAATCAAATTAATAATTTATTACAAATCCCCCAAGACCTCCAACCTCGTTCTCCGCAACAAACCAGCTTCCACCAAGATAAAGAGCCCGATGACCGACAATCACGTCATTTACCAACATACCTGTAATTATGAGGACTGTGGACCTCATTCCTATATTGGCATGACGCAGACTCGTCTTTCACGTCGTTTTTTTTTTTTTTTTTTTTTTTTTCTATGTGATTGAGGGAGGCAAAAGGCATAACTGCCTATAGCGAGTGCCTCCCCCATAGTTGAAAGAGTGACAGGGCCAAAATCAAGGGACGTTCGAGCCAAAATGCCTGGACACACGGAGTTTGAAGCAATTTAAGTCATAGGAAGAGGGAAAGACTGATTCTGGGAGAGAGTTCCAGAGCTCAGATGTTGAGTAGAAGAAAGTTTGAGAGTAACGTTTCACTCTTGGGTTGGAGAGTTGCACAGAGTAGGGGTGGATTGAGTTGCAAGACGGGTACCACGTGCCCTACGTAAAGGAGGTGGTATGCACTGGATAGCTCTGAGGAACACTGATTATTATAGTAGCGATAGAATAGCGAGAGAGATGCAACATTGCGGCGGAGAGAGAGAGATTGCAGAGAGTTGGTGAGTGGACGGGAGTTAATGATACGAAAGGCCTTCCTTTCAACCTTGTCTAGGAGAGCGGTGTGAGAGGAACCTCCCCACACATGTGAACAATACTCAATACAAGGGCGCACTATGCCCCTGTACAGAGCAAGAAGCTGTGCAGGGGAAAAGAACCCCCTAAGGCGGTTGAGCACACCCAGCTTCTGGGAGGCTGCCTTAGCAAGACTGGTAATATGGTCCTTCCAAATGAGAGCAGAAGAAAAAGAGACACCAAGAATATTGAGAGAAGATGAAGGGTTGATTTTTGTATTGTTGAAGAATAAGGGATAGTCCGCTGGGAGATCCTGACGGGTAGATAGATGGAGAAATTGGGTTTTGGAAGCATTAAAGTTAACAAGGTTTTCTCTGCCCCAATTGGAAATAGTATTTAGATCAGAATTTAAGAGTTCTATGGCTTCATTACGTTTGTCGTTGAGGGATTGCTGGCTGGGGCGTTCTGAAAAACTAATGGAGTAGTGTAAAGTTGAGTCGTCTGCGTATGAATGGATGGGAATTAAGGTACAGTTAAGGAGATCATTTATAAAAATTAGAAAGAGAATAGGAGATAAGACAGAGCCCTGAGGAACACCGGAGTTTATAGGGTGAGGAAGTGAACAATGGCCGTCCACAACCGCAGCTATGGAACGGCCAGAAAGGAAATTAGAGACAAAGGCACAGATGGAGGGATAGAAACCGAAGGAGGGTAGTTTAGAAATTAAAGATTTATGCCAGACTCTATCGAAGGCTTTCGATATATCTAGTGCAATAGAAAAAGTCTCACCGAAGTCCCGAAAGGTTAACTCTTCACCTTCAGGCTGGAGCCATCAAAGACCACTATCTCACCCCCAACCACCCTCACCTCACACGCAACGAGTTAGAGAAACACACCACCATACTCGATAAAGAAAGTGACCCAAGGAGATTACCTATACTCGAAGCGTTATATATCCAAGCCTTACATCCTAACATCAACAACCAAACTCTAGACCTTCAGATCCTTCCTTCTGCCAAAAGGCACTACCCTACAGGACCTACCGCCCCTCCTCGCCCCCCGGTGCCCTTGACGCAGCCCCCCGCGCTACCTCCTTCAGATTCGTCTTCTGCCGGCGCCACACAGACCACACAACTTAGGCCACGCCCCTCGACACGCAGCCAATCAGCTTTGACCCCGCCACCCGACCAACACCATCCCGCATCCAGTGTGCCTGCGTGAAGCGGTTCCCCCTTTTGCACTCCTAGAATACCCCTCCACCAATAGGAGACTTTTGCCCCCTGATTTTCGCCTCCTCTGATCCTCCACGCTCTATATATACCCTTCCTGTTTACCTTTTATATCATTCTACCCTTACTTGATAATGCTGGTTGTCCAGTGAAACGTGTCGTATATCCTGTATCATTATGTACATTTATGTAACCCTGTACCACCATGAATTTTGCTCATCTCATTCATCTACTTCCTGCCACCCAGCGAAAACTCATCAGAGACCTGGAAACTTTGAATAATAACATTTCCAAAGCAGAAATTGCCATTTCTTTCAACCTCGGATGTATTAAAGAAAATATATTACCTGGCTTAACTAATATATATATATATATATACCGGTATATATATATATATATATATATATATATATATATATATATATATATATATATATATATATATATATATATATATATATAGTTTGTAAAGCTGGGTGAAACCTCAGGTCCTTTTATAAGTAACGAAATATTATCCTGAGAGAGTTTATATTTAGTATTTTCACGCACAAAAATTCCAGACAATATTTCTATCTCACTATGTGGTGAACAATTAGATCGTCATTACTCAGCAAAATGCTTGGGTGCAATAGTTGACGAAACACTATGCTACAAGGAACATATTAACTATATATGTAAGAAAATATCCAAATCAATTGGTATAATAAATAAAATCAGAAATGATTTAGATGAAAAAGGCAAAATATTGATATATTATACTCTAGTGAACCCGTATTATCAAAATTGGCTGGCAGCCAGGGGCGCAGCCCGTCCAAGCCATATTAAGTCATTAATGATAAAACAAACGTGTATTGTAAGACCAATTAATTCTGTTGGATATTTACATCATTCTGATTCACTATTTAAAGACTCATCTCTGTTAAAACTCCCGGACATTTATAAACTAGAGGCACTACAATGTATGCACAGCCAAATAGTAAACAATTCTAACCCAATAATTCCATGTCAACAAGCCTTGGTAACATACCGTTTTAATACAAGGCATAGAAATAATTTGAGACCCGTTCGACCAAAATCGGAACTTAGTAGAAATTGTATTGCGTACAAAGGATGTATACTGTGGAATGATCTTCCAATTGACATAAAGTCAATTCAAAACTCCACTACTTTCAAAATAAACTTATGGAACATATACTACACCCATATTAAATTAGCGTGCAAAAGCTTAATATATCATACAATGATCAATATATGTTATATTCATATTTCAATCTTGCAGAATCTTTAGGATTATGTTCTTAGTCACTATATGTATTATTATTATTATTATTATTATTATTATTATTATTATTATTATTATTATGTGTTTTTATTTGTTTTACCATCGCACTGATCATGTTGTAATCTGCTGCCCACTCAAATAACTATTTGTAAAGAGCCTATCATAATCTTTATTATATAATGGGCTCTGTCTCTGATAAACAATGTATGTAATATCATGATGTAATTTACTGTGGCAAAATAAACTTACTTAAAACTTACTTACTTACTTACCGTACAATTGCCCATACGGTTGTGCATTGTGTATGAGGTGCATATGAAGTGTCATCGTACTGTTTGAATGGCTGTGAATGTGAACATAGTCTGTTACCAGTGTAATCAGTTCGATCACGCCGATGAGGTGCTATACCCTGTTCCAAATAGGTAGGCCAGAAATCGTGTAATCTAACCTCTATAACTAATAAATGGACTAGAGCAAATGGGATATATATTTATAAACCTATTCCGTGGCTGACCAATCCGAAAAGGGAAATATATATATTTGTTCAATTACTCTAGTCGTTCGTGAGTTCAATAGTTTTGGCCAGCTTAAATTTAACAGGGAGTCTGGGAATAGCATTTATTGAGACATTAGTCTACTGTACCTCTGATGTCCAACATTGAAGTGAAGTGATTTGGGGGGCATGGGGGTGAGTGTTAAATGGGAATCGATCCTAGGCCTCTTGCATATGAATTTCTAACTGTACCACCTACTCTACGCCGGTTCATGTTTTTTAAACAAATTTATCAAAACTACAAGGTTTCCGTGAGCAACTCATACATATTATCAATTCGATTGCTAAATATCCTTCCTAAGCTGTAAAATAACGTTCATTCTAATGTTAGCTTAAACATAATATAAATACCACCTTTATACATTCGGATACCATAGTCTCTAGCCCACTCATAAGAATTATTCCTAGATCACATATGTTTTTCTTTATGCAAGTATAACCATCTCGTTTGATTTTTGGATAGATCTCGCTTTTCAATAAATAGTCTATATAGTTTTGTAGTTGATTTATAGAAAATTATGATCATAAACTAGTCCCGAGAGATATACTTCCATAATTAAAAGAAGGGGAAGTCCACTAACATACATGAATGGGCTAGAGACAATGGCATCCAAGTGTACTGAAGGGATTAACACTAGTATATCACTATTTCTTGTATACCTCTACATAAGCACACCTCAAGATATGCATTAATAATAGTAGTAGTAGTAGTAGTAGTAGTAGTAGTAGTAGTAGTAGTAGTAGTTGTTGTAGTAGTAGTAGTAGTAGTAGTAGTAGTCTCTCGCTCTCTCTCTCTCTCTAGGTCATAACATAAAGGAGAGTGAATCTATGAGTCATTGTAGGGTACGGAAACAAAAAAAAACAGTGACCGCAAGGGGATAATCTTACAGTCGAAAACTTCTGAGATATACAGGCTGGATAGGTAGGCTAAATAGGACTCTCTCTCTCTCTCTCTCTCTCTCTCTCTCTCTCTCTAGCTTTCTCTTTAGCTCTTTCTCGCTACCTATCTATCTATTCTTTCGCAGTAATCTCATTCTTAACTAATTCAATCTCCACAATACCTAATATCCTATCTTCTCATTAACCAAGGTCTAATCCTTATTGATAATACAACTTCTACAACTACCGCTGCTATTAGTACTGCTAACATTACGGTTTATAAAGGAAATAACGAACATCTTTATTAAAGCCAAAATCTGCCTAGTTATCCTATCTAGCCGCTTACTCAGTGTGTTTATGTCACGTAATAACACCAAATTGTTCACATACAACACAACCTAATATATACATCCCACCAGCCAGCCAGGGGGAATATCAAATATGGCATACAACAACACCGATAGGGAATACACACTCTAGTACAAAATAATCTAGGCACACATACCGAAAAATATTTGGTTGTTTTTACGGAAGTTACTGTAAATAAGATAAATTCAGTTTTGGAAAAAACCCCCAGAAAAACAGAAGCTAAATAGCCTTAGTGTAAAGCGTAAAAGACATTGCAAGAGAACAGATGGAAGTGTCATAAGGGTATAATGGCGGATGATGAAAGTTTAGATGAAGACCTATCACAAAGGCCAAAGACTAACAAGTGTTGCATCTGTACAAAGAACGAGCATACATGTACAAGATGCAAATGCGTGCTAAAAAAAAAAGGATACATAAACTGTAATAAAGGTTCCCGGTGTCGCAACCCTTATAATAGTGTAATAACAGAGGGAGGGGCGGCAGCCAGTGGCCAGAGAGTGCGAAGGGATGAAACTGACGGGATACAACACGGCGATGGGCAACAACCCGACAGAGCATGTGGAGGTGCGGGACCCTCAGGGGGCCCGAGAGAAGGGCGGCAACCACATGACATGGTGGGTGACGGTGGGCCCAGAGGAGTCCAAAGACCCGGAGACGAGCACCGAGATGCTGGAGAAGAGGGTGGTGTGCAAACAAGGCCAAATATAGCTGGTAGAAACGACGATATGCCATGCAACGAAGAGCCCCGAGAAGCACACAGGGAGGTGGGACCACAGAGGGAAGCAGCCCTGGAGAGACCCGCAGAAGTTGATGGCAGAGGAGGACCCCTTCAATGGAAAGGACTACGGGGAGAGGAGGTAAAAATGTGGACAGAGGGAGCTTACTCAGAAATTGTAGATTGGTCTGCACACAGTTTATTCAACCCACCTAAATGTGACGCCACCACCAAACTGTTGACAGAGATGAAAAAGCTCATTTATAACTATGTCTATGACAGACCTTTAGCCCCGTATACTCTCAAGTTATTTTTCAGCATTCCACATCTCTTCTTGCAAAAAACTCACCGCAATTCTAGACAAGCGGAAAACGTGACGGCGCTAACAAATAGAGTGAAACTGTGGAATGATAACAAGATGGATGACTTACTCAGTGAAGCCAGAGCATTACAAGAGAGACAAGGCAGACGGCAACACAAAAGAGAAAACACTTAGGACAAGGCCAGGAGATTCGGCGACCAGATGAGACAAGGTAAAGTGGCACCTGCAATATGATCGCTGACAAAGGAGGCAACTGGTGGGCTGTTGCCTATCACAAGAGATACCATCAAGCTGCTGGAAGAGAAACATCCGCAACCTAGTATATCCGAGAGTCAGAAGCTAGAGGGGGCTTATATACCACCGAACCCCGTCATCTACGAACAAATCACAGGCGAGAAGATTTGGAAAAAGGCTCTAGGGACCCAAGGCAGTGCAGGACCCTCAGGGATGGATGCAAACGGTTGGAGAACAATCCTGAGCAGCACACTTTTCGGAGTTGCAGCGACCGACTTACGCAGGGCGCTGGCAGATCTTGCAAGAAAAATGGCCACTCAAGATTGTCAACACTTGGAGGCCTACACAGCTTGTCGTCTAATACCATTGGACAAGAATCCAGGGTGCAGACCTGTAGGGATGGGTGAAGTGTTGAGAAGAATCATCGGAAAATGCATAATGGAGGTGGTGAAGGACGATGTTTTTTGGTCAGCGGCTGGAAATCTCCAAGTGTGTGCTGGCCACCAAGCAGGGGGAGAGGCAGCAATTTATGCAATAAGAAAAATATATGAGCAAGAAGAATGTGAAGCTGTGCTGTTAGTGGATGCATCAAATGCCTTTAACACCATCAACAGAAAGACAGCAATTCACAACATCAAGGTAAAATGCCCCAGCTTAGCCACCTATGTAGAGAATACCTATAAACAGCCTGCAGACCTCTTCATAGTAAACAACCAAAACTCACGACAAGGAACGGCACTGAAATCAATGGAAGGAACCACACAAGGGGACCCAGTAGCAATGGTGATGTACGCATTAGGTCTCTCGGTGTTGCTATCATTAACAAGACATGAGACGACACATGTTAAGCAGGCGGCCTATGCAGATGATCTCACTGGAGCAGGGAAAGTCAATGATCTCAAGAGCTAGTGGGAGCAAGTATCACAAGTGGGACCAGAAATAGGATACTTTCCAAATGCTAGTAAGTCTATACTGATAGTAAAAGCAGAACATTACGAAAATGCCTTAGAAGCTTTCAACGGTAGTGAAGTGGTCGTAACAAAGGACGGACAGCGTCATCTAGGGGCAGTGATTGGCACAGAAGAGTTCAAGAAGCAATACATGGAAGAGAAGGTCAGAGAGTGGGTAAACGAAATATAAATACTAGCCAAAATTGCAAAGACGGAACCACAGGCTGCATATTCGGCATTCACATATGGGGTCAAACACCGCTGGACCTACTTGATGCGTACCATTCTAAACGTGGGTCCACAACTTCAACCGCTAGAAGATGCCATCAGAGACAAACTCATCCCAGCTTGGATGAAGTCCCACACCCCAAATGCTACAGAGAGGGAGTTGCTCGCACTTCCTCCTAGGTTAGGAGGGCTTGGAATCATCAATCCGGTGAGGAGGGCGACAACGGAACACCAGAACTCAGTAAAGATAACAGAATCTCTCACTGAACGCATCGTAGCGCAAGATCCTGACGGCGAAGTGGACCAGGCGGACATCTACAACATCAGCAAGACCATCACGTCAGAGAGGCAAAACTCACAGAAAAATGACCTGGCACAATTGATGCGACAACTTTGCCCGAGACTAACAAGAAAAGTACAAATAGCACAAGAAACGGGTGCTTCAAATTGGCTGACAACACTACCAATCAAGGCAAAAGGCTTCAATCTAAACAAACAAGAATTTAATGATGCTCTTGCACTGAGGTATGATTGGCCGATTGAAGGACTGCCCGATCGATGCGTTTGTGGAATCAACAACGATGCAGACCACAGCATGATATGTAAGAAGGGAGGATTCATCAGCATCAGGCACGATGAAGTAAGAGATGTAACGGCGAACATGCTCAGGGAGGTGTGTCGAGATGTGGTGCACGAACCATCACTCATTCCCTTGGAGGGAGAGATCTTGCAGCACAGGACGGCCAACACATCCAACGAAGCACGAGTGGACGTTAGTGCAAGAAGTTTTGGACAAGAGCACAGCGAGCATTCTTTGACGTAGGAATATTCGACCCAATGGCCCATAGCTACAGCGGGCTGTCTCTGGAGGCTGCACACAAGAGGAATGAACAAGAGAAGGTCAGGACATATGGGGAAAGGATCTTAAATATCGAACATGGCAGCTTTACCACACTAGTCTTCACCACATCTGGAGGGATGGGACCTAGGGCCCAGTGCTTCTATTCAAGGCTGGCAGAGATCATCGCAGAGAAGAAGAAACAGCCCAGCAGCCACGTTGTAGCCTGGATGAGGTGCCGTCTATCTTTCTCGTTGCTCAGATCAGCACTACTATGCCTGCGGGGAACAAGACTGTCTGCACCACAACCAGCGACGGTGGCAGAAGTGGACTACGAGGCAGCAGTGGCAAAGGGTCGCATAGGAAGGAGACTGGATTGAAGTTGCATGGTGTTGAATAGTTGTTGTTGTTGTTGTTGTTCCCCAAGCTGCCTGGCCAAACACCCCCAAGGCCCCGAGCAAGGCCAAGGCCATAACCGAGCGCCCCCACAGAACACCCCCCCCCCCCACAGAACACCCCGCCCCCCCCCGCTGTCCACAATAAAGCCTGGATGACCGAAGCCACTCCATGGCAGGGAGCTGAGGAGGGTGCGGAAACGCCCGGGAAACCAAAGCCCCTTCCAGGACCCTGTGCCCCTCAGCAATTATGAAGAGAAAGTTCAGTAATATCTGATGCTTGTAAAATAAAATATATGAACAATATTAAATAAAAATCAATGTAGTAGTAGTAATCCATGATGATGAGTCTGAGTGCTGACCCCGGAATAGTAATTAGCTGAATGACTACCAAGTCGGACGCTTTGATGACTGTTCTGACCTGGTTTAGGGTCCAAAGAGGGGATACACAGGCTGAGTGGTTTATAAAAAAAAAAAAAAAAAAAAAAAAAAAAAAAAAAAAAAAAAAGTAGTAGTAGTAGTAGTAGTAGTAGTTGTTGTAGTAGTAGTAGTAGTAGTAGTAGTAGTAGTAGTAGTAGTAGTAGCCATATTTCATATACTTATAAAACTTACAATACTTTCAATATACAGATTGTTTTCATTCAATAAAAAATCATCAATAATTAGCCTACCAATATCTACACTTATACATGTATATAACAAAACTCTTAATTATATGAATAAAAACACTATTTGAGGAGCAGCACTTTATTGCAAACGCTTCGCAGATAGTTTCTTTAGGTAAAGTGCTCCTCCTCAGATGTTATTTATATTTCTTTTGTCAACTTCTCCAAGCTATTTTACCACTTTTAATATTATGTGGTAGACTACTGACAAAATATACTTCCCATTGACAGGTAGTGACTACTTTGATTCGCTGATCGTCTTGCAAGGATGATTTGTGGTCCTAGATGTTTACAAGTGATCACATTGGTCTCCCTGCTCATTGTGGCTTATGTTGCTTCTCTTCCAGCCGTGAGTAAGTACTTTTTGTAGAGTACGGGAAAGAGCAGGATGAAAATAGTGTGCTGAGAGAGAGAGAGAGAGAGAGAGAGAGAGAGAGAGAGAGAGAGAGAGAAACAAAAATAATGAGAGTGAGAGTGAGTGAAGAGGAAGATACAAACCCCGAATTGTTTCTATTGTTTAATCTTTCCCGGAACTATTATGTATTCTACTATATAATGTATAATAATGTTTATATATGTCAAATTATATATGATGTACTTACTTGTTACTATCTTATTGAACACTATTAACCAGAGGATCAGTATACAATCAAATTATGTTGTTTGCAAACAATGAGCTTGCTTTCACGAATGTATTACAAGCTTAGGTTTGTGCTGTTACTTTGGCAGACTAGTACTAGCCCAATTAAATAAATATTATAAGATAAAATAAGATACGCAAGATTATATTCATATTTAATTTACAGTAATTGGGTTTAGTGTCCTTTTAAACGTCCACTGTGTCAAAAAGGCAAAATAATAATATAATAAAATAACATAAAACATTAAATAATATGACCACAAAATACACTTACGTTAGGATATTGTAGGTCAACTTCATGTTGCATATCAGTGAGAAAGTATCCATTTGTTTACTATTTTGTTGACCTACAGGAGCGTTTAATGTGAAAACGTCACCATCATACAAACATATCAAAACATATCATATATATCAGGAAGTACAGTTTGAGGCAAAAATCAGTGTTTAAAAAGTATAATAGAAAATAATTGAATATAGGGTGCCAAACCCGATACAGGCCAAGACTATGGTGTCTCCTTGTCCTATTTTAATTATAACTAATGGTTTCTGATTGTGTGTATAATAAGATTTTGTGTTTTACTGTAAGTATTGATAGGTTATATCAATCTAGTATTTAAGTTACTGTGGTAAACTGGATTAATGGTCTTTATAATGACGTTTGCTAGTGAACAATATAAAAACAATGAAATTGTGAGCTTTAAATTTAGTGCGATTAAGGTGTGTTATCTGCATATATATATATATATATATATATATATATATATATATATATACCGGTATATATATATATAATATTATATATATATATATATATATATACAGTATATATATATATATATATATATATATATATATATATATATATATATATATATATATATAAATATATATATATATATATATATATATATATATATATATATATATAAATATTTATTATATATATATATGTATATACATATATATATATATATATATATATATATATATAATCGCATAAGATAACCATGACCAATTGAAACCCCACGTCAAAGTATATTGAAAGTGTTATAATGAATCATAACGTTAACTTAACTGACTTTTCAGATGAGGACTACCTAACTTATAATAGATTGGTTGAAGTACAAATTATCGTGCTATCACAGTCCAATTATGACACCATTCATCGGGAGGTTGTTGTTCCTCATGAAATTTCGGTGTTGATTTTTTCCTGTCGAGCTTAGCAAGCCTGTAATTGTAGAAGGATCCGTTCTTTGACCAATACATTATTCCTTAGAAAAAAGTACAAATTTATCTTGAACGGGAGTATATATATATATATATATTTTTTTTTTATTAGGCTTGCTTGATGTAGGCTTAGCAAGGTTACTATTAAATAAATAAGTAAATAAATAAGTATACCACACAATAACCACTACCCTCTTAACACATACTGTACCAGTGACGTCCTTTTCACTAAACTCTGGCAACTATTTGATGCTTTAATTAAGTTTAAGAAGGACCTCTAACAATTAAATGGCTACAAATTAACTCGCATAATCCTTCTAGCTACCCAAGATCCTTCTAAAAGCTGTATAAAATTGTCTAATAGTTGCCAGAATATAATGAAAAGCACGTCACCGGTACAAAGTGGGTTGTTGTTGTTTGTTCCCTAAGCTGCCTGGCCGAACAGCCCTGAGTCCCTAAGCCCGCGTCATACAGAGCCCGAACGTTGGAGGACATGTTCCCGAATAGGATGACTTGCACATTTTTACCGAATACAGCCGAGACTCTCCCGAAATTTGAAGATTACGAACATGGCCCGAACGAGTTCAGAATAATATCCGATAGTCAAGAACGACCTACGACAAAATCTCGAACAACTACCGAACATGAATCGAACTTACACTCGTTATGCAAAGAATGATTTTCGACCATACCCGAATCATCAGACACAGTTCCGAATGACATTGGAATGCTTTACGATAATTAACCGAACTTAACCGATGAGATGTCGACAAACAACCGATAGAGAAGAACATTATGAGAACAACATCAGACTGTTTTACGACTATAGCAAGAAATGTTTTACCTGCCCTATATAAAGAGATGGGTTGGCTCACACCCCACCAGTCTCAACTCAGCGACGTATAAGATCACGGAGAGGAACAGAACTTATGTGAGCAACTGTACATTTATCCCCCCGGCAATTATATTTGGATATTATCATGTTTCATTAATCGGTAAGAATCTCAATATAATCAGCGGCTAAATCGAACCCATTCTTCCTTGGTGCGTATCCTATCTGCCCACCAAATTTCGTGAAAATCGGTTCATAACTTTGTGAGATATCTTGTTTACAAACAAACAAACAAACAAATGGAGGCGAAAACATAACCTCCATCCAATTTCTATGGCGGACCAAATAATAATAATAATAATAATAATAATAATAATAATAGTATAACGCACATTCGTCATTGACCATATACAGTATATATAATTTATTTTCAATGTTTGGCACCAATATAGCGAGGAATGTTATAAACAGTATTATGGACAGAGCTTGTACGGTCGCGCTAATAAGTCAGCTATCATTACGTTTAGCTTGTTCTGTGCTGTATTAATGTCTGTCAGATGTTGAATAGGGTGGGTAAGTGTAGGAACATGTTTGTATATTTCACTGGATATGAAGAAATGAAGCTTAGATATTGCTGATACCACTTATTGATCAAAACATACATGGTGCCGAGACATCACTTATTAGCGCGATTGTACATATTATGGATTAACAGACCTGCACTCACTCAAACATTACTGTAAAGAGAATATATAATGTATAATTACAATATACAAGCTATAAACATGAAGAAACATACACCCTCATTCACTATTACGTATACAAATGGAATGCGTAAATATCTGAGTACAAAGAACGCAATCATTAAAACATTACCATCATTAAGGGGGGGGGGATTTATTTACTTATTTATTCATTGTTATATATATTTTAACCTCCCTAGACCTCCATCAAGCTTTAAAAAAAAAAAAAAAAAAAAAAATGTACCCCCTGCAAGATAATTTGTGTACAGTTTTCAATAGAAAAATATACCGGTTTCTTTTGTAATTACAGGCTCCCTACCGCTCGTCAAGAAAAAAATCGACACCTAAATGGCACGAAAATTCTTGCTATTGATATTTAAATGGGACGAAAGGTTATTTAATCGCCAAACAAATAGGCCGAACGTCTTATAATCTGAAAACTAAAGGGGCTAAACATGAGGAAAAAGGGGGACCAGAAAAACGGCCCATCTCCCCTTTAAAACACTACATTCAGTATAACCTCTCCATAAAGAATACATTAACCCCTTCTGACCGGCGACGTCTTTTTTCTCTATATAATGGATACTATTAGATGATATTATTCAGTTTCAAAAGGACCTCCAGGCTTCGACCTATTTACTCAACCCTTTTTCCTTCCACAGATCCTTCATTAACTGCACAAAATCGTCTAAATATAGCTAGAATAAAAATGAAAACGACGTAAATCTATAATGACAAACAACACGAGCTTTAACCCCTTCAGAACCGGTGACGTCTTTTAGGTATATTCTGGCAACTGTTAGAGGGTTTAATTCGGCTTAGGAAGGATGTCGACCCGTTAAAAGATTACTACAGACTATCTCAATTAATCCTTTAGTTTTGTCGGGAATTGTGCAGGATTGGTTCGGGATTGGTTCAGGATTTGTTCGGGTAGTTCCATACAACATCGGCAATGGAAAAAAGTACCGAACAAGTCCCGAATCAGAAGAACAAACAAAGAATTAATCCGAACAAATACCGAACGAGTTACGAATAAATCCCGACCAACATCCGACCATTTTGTAACGGTTTTTTGTCCCGAATGTTCTTGAAAAGTTAGTGCATGCACTAACTTTTTGCCGAACCCCCGGAATTTCGGCTACACACCTGAACAACATCAGACCAACCTCAGACCAACCCAGGACTAGTCAGGAACTTATGCCGAACTGTTCGGAATATACCCGACCCGGATGAAATTTGAATTTTTTGTGCAAGTCATCCTATTCGGGAATTTGTCCTCCAACGTTCGGGCTCTGTATGACGCGGGCTTTAGGAAGGCCATGGTTGGGCTTTCTCACAGAGCTCTCCAGGAATGTAAATTGTGTTGTTTGAGTAAGTGGTTGTGTGAAGTGCAGTCTTCTATGATGTGTTTAATAGTATGGCATGCTGTGTTACAACCTGGGCAGGAGTCGACAACGGAGTCATCCAGTCTCTTCTGATAGCTCAGAAGGGCTGGATGGTGTCCGCATCTCAGCCTGGCCAGGTGAACTATGTCCTCGCGAGGAAGGGAGGATTCAGAAGGATGGATTTCGGGAGGTCGTGCCTGCAGCTGCATGTTGTCTATGAGTGAGTGGATGGAACGGCGAGAGATATGAGTATGGATGTGCTTCTGGAAGCTGGTTTGGGGTGGGCAGGGAGAGAGAGGAGATAGTATTTGTGTGTGATAGCGTGTGCTGGGTGTTGTTTTAATATTTCTTGGTGTCTGTAGATGTGTTGCCATGTAGTGTAGTGGGTGGTGTTGGTTCGTGGAGGCTGCTGCCAGGAATTGAGTGCCTCTAATGTCCAGATACTCTTTGACTTTGAGGAATTTGTTTTTTTTATGTAGGTGATCTGTAGGTGAAGTAGCTGTGCAGCCTGTGATGATTTTTAGGGCTTTATTTTGAATAGTCTGTAAGGTCTCACTATGTGTTAGAAGCCCAGGCCGGGCTTGCGTATTCCATCACTTATCTAATGTATTGTTTGTAAACTGTGGGGGTGGTTTCTTTGTTGTGTCCAAATTGTGTGTGGGCAAGTGACCTGAGGGCGTTAAGTCTGGGTGTCAGTTTCTTTTTAATGTTTGTGGTGTGCTGCTTGAATGTTATTTGAGTATCATATGTTACTCCTAGGATTTTGGGTGAGTGTGTGTGTGTTAGGGGTATGTTGTTTATGGTGAGTTTAGGGGACTATGCGTGATCTCCTGTCCAGCTTGTGAGGAGGGTTACAGTGGATTTGGCTGGCGATAAATTAAGTTTGTTTGTAGTGCACCAGTCATATAATGTGTTGAGATAGAGTTGAAGGAGACTTGTTGCTCTGGCTGGGTCTTGGTGTGTGCATGTGAGTGTTATGTCGTCTGTGTAGGAGGCTATTTTTTTTTGGGGGGTGTATTGGGTGTATTTATATCATGCATGTACAGATTACAGAGTGCGGGCGACAGGACGGATCCCTGCGGGACTCCGTTTGGGAAATTTCTGATGCTAGATGACTGATCAGCAAAAGATACGTGTGCACATCTGCTTGCTAGGAAGTTGGCCAGCCACCTTTTTTGTGTTGCTGTGCATGTTTGTGTTGTAAATTTTGTTTGTTAGGTTGTAGCAGGGGATGGCATCGAAGGCTTTACTAATGTTGAGTGTGGCAAGTAGTGATCTGTGTGGTGGTCTGGCTGAGTTGATGCAATCAGAAGCTCTTTGTGTAAGGTCTGTAAGAATAGTGGTTGTGGAGTACAGTGGCCTGAAGCCATGTTGTGTTGGAGCTATGGGTAAGGCGTGTGTAATTAGTTGTATTACAAGGTGTTCTATGACTTTGGAGGGGGTGCAGAGGAGTGTGATAGGGCGGTGTGAGGAAGGTAGCGTGGGCTCTTTGTTGAGTTTGGGGAAAGTGATGATGATACCATGCTTCCAGATGTCTGGTATTGTGTTGTGTGAATAACTGTAGTTTGATATGTTAGTGAGTGTTTGTATGCCTTGTGGTCCCAGGTGTCTGAGGTGTATGTTGCTTATGTTGTCTAGGCCACAGGCGGGTGAGTGTTTGAGATTGTTGATGATGTGCTTTGTCTGGTAGTTAGTGAAGGGTGCATAGTCAGGGTCTGTGGGGAATTGTCTCTTACGTCGGATGCCACGTCGGTCGTCTTTATGGGGTTTTAGGTGGCTGGTATGAGAGAAGTGATTAATGAGAGTGTTTGCTTGTGTTTTACATGAAGGAGTAGAGTCTGTTGTTGTGATTGCAGCATATGATTGTGTTGTGTTACTGTTGGAAACTGTGATGCTGTTTAGTGTTTAGTAGGGTTTTTTGGGGTTTGTTTTGTGATCAAGTGATTGTAGGAAGTTATTCCAATTTAGTGTTTGTTGTTCTTGTATTTTGTTGTTGATCTGGGTTTTGAGTGCTAGGATTTGTTGTGTGATATCTTGTGTGTGGGGTGCTGGGGAGTGTTTCAGTGTGTCGTGTTGTCTGATGAGGTTTTGCATTTCTGGTGAGAAGTTGGGGTTGTGTCTTTTTCTGTAACCTTCTGGAATGTGTTTCTTGTCAGCGTTTTGGATAGTTGTGTTGAATGTGTGGACAGCATGGTTGATGTTAGTGATGGGTGCGCTGTTTAGGGTTTCAAAGTGTTGTTCTGTCTCATTTGTGAAAGCTTCCCAGTTGGCTCTTTTATAATTAGTGTAAGTGTGTCTGTGGCTAGCTGGGGTGAGTCTGGTTTTGGTGGTGATAATGATCGGGAGGTGGTCGGAGCCTAAGGTTTTAACCACCTTCCAGGATGTTGTGGGGGCGAGTTCTGGGGAGCAAAAGGTGATATCTGGAGATGATGGGTCGTAGAAGGCTTGGTGGGGAGTATGGGTATGTTGATGGATGTCGTTGAGGATGTAAAGGTTATCTGATTGGTGTTGTAGGACCAGCCTTCTGTCTGTGTCAGGGATATCGACAAACCAGGCCGACGTCTTGGCGCTGAAGTCACCACCCAGGATGATGTGTGGGGTGTTTGTGATATGTTGTAGTTGTGGTCTGTATTTGTTGGGTACTGTGGGGGATGTTTGGGGAGGGATGTATCTGTTTATGATGGTTATGTTGGATATGTTGCCAGTGCGTATTTTAATGGATTGTACTTATGCTGTGTTATCATTTGAGGGGAGGAGGGATTGGGTATGTGCACTTGTGATTATATATGATATGTCTTTGTGTACCAGGGTGATGAAGCCACCGCCACCGCCCACGGCCCGGTCTTGTCTAATGGTGACGAACTCTTGAAATGTAGGTGTTTTTTGTGTTGTGCGGAGTTTTGTTTCTTGTATGGTGGCAATGTGTATGTTGTGTTGTTTGATGAAGGGTGAAAGTTCGTGTTTCTATGTGTTGATGCCATCAATGAGTTAACATATATGACTTTTAAGGGGGAGATGGCTTTTTTTTTTTAGTTGACTATTTCAAATCTATTATATATTTTTAGTTCCCTCCCTAGACCTCCATCAAAATTAAATAAAACATTCATTAGATCCCCCTTCTAGATTAATTTGTACATTTTTCGGTAGAAATATGTCTCCGCCGAAAGCCAGTTCTTCCAACATTACAGGCTCACTAACGTTCGCCAGGGAAAAAATCGACACCTAAATAGCACGAAAGGTCTTAATATTGACAAAGAAATGGGGCGAAAGGTCTTAAAGTCGACAAACTAATGGGACAAACATCTTAAAATCTCAAAACTAATGGGACTAAGTATGAGGGAGAAGGGGGACCAGAAAAACGGCCCATCTCCCCTTAAATGATGCGAACCTGACCTATAACAGAGAGGTTGAAGAAATAAATGCCATGCTATCAGAGACCAATTATGACACCTGCATTAACCCCTTCTGTACCGGAAAATTATATTTAACTTTATTCTGGCTGCTATAAGATGATTATATTCAGCATAAATAGAGCCTCCAGCAATTAACAGGCTTCGAACTATCTCACTTAACCGTTTTCACTACAACAGATCCTCCTTAAACTACAAAAAATCGTTTAAATATAGCTAGAATAAAATATATAAAAGGTTGCCGGTATAGTAGGGGCTAAAGGGAGATTTTTAGTTTGCTCCCTATACATCTATCAAGCTTAATATAATGTCCCAAAGATTCCTCTTCCAGATTAATGAGTACATATTTCGGTAGTAAATTGTCCCGGCACATAGCTGGTTCCTCCTATATTACAGGCTCGCTATCGCTCGCAAGGAAAAACACGACACCTAAGTGGGTACGAATCGACAGAAATGGGGCGAAAGGTTGTATGATCGCCAAACTAATGGAGCGAACGTCTTAAAACTCAAAACTAAAGGGGCTAAGCATTATATGGAGAAGAGTGTTCTAAACAAAAATATAAGTGAAAATCTCCTCTTAACTTATAATGCCTTTTCAGATGACGGCCGCATGACTTATAATAGAGAGCTTGAAGTACTAAATGCCGTGCTAACAGAGGCCAATTATGACACCTTCCTAATTTGCTTCACCGATAAAAGCTCACAGGTACGGAACTGCTCTAGCAACATTTGACAGTATCGTATTAATTAAGGAACACCCCATTCTCAACATCAATCCCCCATTACAGACCCCAATGTACTAGAATTGACTAATGAAAGCATATTATGCTCCCGGGATTCGAACTCGGGACACCAAATCCAGAACATAAGCATCTAATCCATTACATCACCAACACAGTTGAAGGTTAACTACACGATCTACCGTCTTGATAGCGTAATGCATAAATGCGCGGAATTTGGGTGTGAGTATCCTAGGTTCGAGTCCTTGGATTGCCACATGTATTTGTTGATTTCATTAATTGAGCTTAGAAGTAAAGTTGGTTGGTGAAAAAAAAAATAAGAAAACAAAAACATATATACAGTATATATATATATATATATATATACTGTATATATATATATATATATATATATATATATATATATATATACGGTATATATATATATATATATATATATATATATATATATATATATATATATATATATATATATATATATAATATATACTGTATATATATATATATATATACTCATATAATAATGAAATATATGCTATATCGATAGAGTTATAATACAATCTGCTATAAGTGAAATAACACCAACAATAAGTGGCTAATTTTCAATAATATCTATATTACACTATTAAACGCTTGAAGTAGCTGGGGGGTTTTACGGTAGTATTAATGGTGATATTTCTGTAATTTATGCAGTTATTACTATTATATATTTAGTATTATTTTCAATATTATTATTGTTTTTATGAGTATTGAAAATGTGCAAACTAGCATGGGAGAAGGGGAGTGCACTTGATGACTGGAAGAAAGGCATAATATTCCCCTATATAAGGGTAAAGGGGGAGTTTGTAGTAACCACCTAGGAATATGTCTTCTAAGCGTAGTAGGGAAGGCGCACAGTAGGGTAGTGAATGAGAGAGTGAGATCGAGCGAGAACGGAGAAATGGATAGGTGGCGAGCAGGGCGGTTTTAGGAAGGGAAGAGGATGTGTAGATCAGATTTTTACCCTGAATTGTGTTGTGGAGAAATATCAGGAGAAACAACAACAGGTGTATGTTGCCTCTATTGACTTGGAGAAGGCCTATGACAGAGTGGATAGAGAAGGTATGTGGAAAGTACTTAGAATATACGGAGTAGATGGCAAGTTGCCGAAAGCAGTGAAGAGCATGTATGAGGGTGCAAAAGCGGCAGTACGTGTGGAGAACGTGCATAGCGAGTTCTTTTATCTGAATGTTGGGTTGAAACATGGGTGTTTGATGTCCCTGTGGTTGTTTACTGCATATATGGATGCAGTCATGGAAGAAATACAAGGAAGAGCAGTGGATGTTAGTGTATTGATGATAAGGGAAGGGAACGAGTGGAAGCTATCTGTACTGCTGTTTGCTGATGATACAGTTCTGATGAGCGATAATGAATGGGAGTTGCAGGGTCTGGTAAATATGTTTGGAACAGTGTGCGAACAATGGAATCTGAAGGCAAATGCGGGGAAGAGCAAGGTTATGGTCTTCGAAAGGAGTGAAGCCACAGAGTGTGAGGTGAAGTTGAACGGTCAGGCTATGGCGATTGTAAGCTCATTTAACTATCTGGGCAGTGTGCTGAGTAAAGATGGGACTATGGATGAAGAAGTGCAGGAGAGGGTGCAACAGGGGAAGAAGGTTGTAGGAACGCTGAAAGCAGTAACAATAAATAGGGTGGTCCGTATGGAAGTGAAGAAGGCCATGCATGTCAGTGTGGTAATCCCGACACTGACTTTCGGAAGTGAAGCATGGACGTTGGTGGAGAAAATCGGACCAAGAGTGAGAGAGGTGGAAATGAGTTACCTGAGAAGTGCGTGCGGAGTTACATGGAGGGATAGACAGACGAATGAGGAAGTAAGAAGGAGGTGTGGTGTGGAGGTAGATGTGCTGGAAAGTGTGAAAAGGAACACCTTGAAATGTTTCGGCCATATGGAACATATGGAAAATGAGAGAATGACTAAGAGGGTGAAAGAGAGTGGGGTGGAAGAACAGAGAGGGAGAGGTAAACCAAAAGAGAGGTGGAAGAAGGAATGAAGAAGTATATGGATGAAGGCGGTGCTGGTTTGGAGGAGGGGCGTCGACTGACTGGGGACAGAGGTGTATCGTTCGTGGACACGCCTTCGGGGATCACGGCGCCAGGCAATAGATAGCTAGATAGATTATTTTTATTATTATTATTTATCGATTTTATTTATTGATTATTTTTTGTTGTATATTATATAATCATGATACAGTTCCCAGATGCCTTTAGTCTACACCCTTCACTGGGATTGGCCGTCTTTGAAGTAGAGATAGAAGACCCTGACAACAATGGAACTCAAGCTACACTCCAATATGTAATCAGACAAGCTCGTAAGGTTAGTTCTTCTAATTGTCCATATATTTTTTTGTTTTTTATATATATTCCATCTACTCCTGTACATTCAACCGTTATTGAACGGTGAAGCCCGTGAGGTCTCGTTCCAGTCTAGGGGATGATACATGTGAAGCACTTTTAGCTGCAACCAGCCTCTGCCATCTTGCCTTTGCAGGATGCATGGGGCTTAGTTGCTCACTCATGGCTCGAAGCAACCCCATTTTTTTTTTTTTTTTTTTTTTTTATTTTTTTAAGAGACAATGAACGGAGGAAGGAAAAACACAGATAAAACAAAAAGGTCCATGTGCCTAAAGGCATCCTCCATTCATAAAATGTTTGTAACAACTGGATTTAAACATTTGTTGATTGTAAGTTTGTGGAAAGCAATTCGAGGGAAGTGAATTCCAAAGAGTAGTAACTCTGGGGATAAATGAATTCTGATAAGCAGAAGTTCTGCATTGTGGAGGAGAAAGTGTAAATTCATGGGCGCTCTCAGCTGCCCTAGTTCTGCCTATTTCTGAAGCTGCCTCACTCCAGTGCTTCAATGTCTCACCTCCTAGACTCGGACCCTCACTCTCAGAATGCCACCTAATGAGCAATGAACGTACTAGGCATTGCCACCCAATAGCATATTTTTTAATATGGGACTATTCGTACAGTGCTATCTATTCAGGGAACAATGAGGGTATTTATTTGGCGTTTCAGTGGTCTTTGTGGTAATGCACTGATACTAGGTACAGCACAAATTCCATCCCAATAATATCTTCCCCTTGACATATCAGGATTCGAACCCGGGTCCATTGGATTACCAGTCCAGTGGCTCCACCACACCTCCCCTTGGTGATAGTGAAATAATATACATGATTTATATTATTAGAAAGTTATATGTGTTCTTTTATATTTAAATTTGGATTGCCGTTTAGCAAAAGATTTTGTTTCCAACTCAAATAATATATAAACAAGATATACTAATAATTAAACTACCAAGAAGACCAATATCAAAATATTACAATACTATCACTAAACATACTAAACAAAAATAAAAACAATGCAACATGATAATATTGTTTACCGTTTGTCTATCATAACATAAGCTTCAGCTAGTGTCCCAATTCATGACCGTGGTGGTGGTAAGCGATGACTTCGATTACCTAGATGTCGTTCTGAGCTACTCCCTGAAGAGCTACCTCCTGGTGTGGTCCACGAGGCTCCTGGTCCTCACCCGCCTCCCACTTCGCCGCCTCCAACAACTTCGCAACATCTTCGCTATGACAAATTCAATGCTTCTGATTCTCAATGGACAGGCTTCTCATAAGTTCGTATGCAATTATTCCATTCAGTTCCTGGGCAAGATATAGTAATTTGCTTTATATTTATTTTTATTTTGTTTATTTTATTTTTGTTTTAAATAAAAGACCTCCGTCTACGTATTGTGAAAAACCTGTTATCCTCCGGTAAATTGCTTTATATTTATGACGAAATGAAAGGCATATCTACCTGTAACAAGTGTTTCTTACAAACATGAAAGTTATTATTATTATTATTAGTATTATTATTATTATTATTATTATTATTATATGTGTAATTATTTATTTAATATATTAATATAATTATTATTATTTTGTTTTGTGTGTGTATTGGAAAGAAGAGTGGCGTGCTTATTTAGTGTAGTGGAATGAATACCTCCGGGAAAAAAGTAAATTGACACCGGGTGCCCAACCCAGGGAGATGTTACTAGATACAAGCTAGTTTCTGCCTGCTAGTGGCCTTGAACGGTCACCACCAGAAACTAGCGTAAATTAACATTACTGGCATCTCAATATCTTGCACAAAAATATGATATTAATCTGTGTAATGTCAAGTTACTCTCTTTTTCTGGACATTTTATAATGTGTATCTAATACCTAATAACAAGAACTTTTTGTTTTGTGTCAGCAATGTTGAGGTTAGGTACTTCACTTTACGTACATTTTCATCCA
Organism: Paralithodes platypus; assembly: GCA_032716605.1. NCBI lineage: Eukaryota > Metazoa > Arthropoda > Malacostraca > Decapoda > Lithodidae > Paralithodes > Paralithodes platypus. The sequence goes on from CM064546.1 coordinate 30,286,030, forward strand.
GTTTTTGACGAACTATATATTTTTACTGCACACCACTAGTTAAGAATTACATTAATTCTTGTGTTGGACTTCTTGTTAAACAGCCTATCTTGGTAATGGTCGTAAAAATTCATGTAACAAAAACAATTGTACGTGTATGAAATATTGCCAATGATAATGAAAATGATGATGATGATGTTTATTGTTTCAGATGTGATATCTTCGTAGACATACCGTACAGTGACACCAGTAAACTGCCTCTTAAAGTCGCAACATGGAAGTCCACTATTGGCTTAAGTAATGTCTCCAACCTCCCATTATTTCCTGAAAAATTCACAACGTGAGTTGAATCTATCAACAAGTTGAAGAAATTAATTATAATTTATATGATTCCTCGAATGATCAGTACAATTAATTATGCAAATACTGGCTACCTGCAGGTGATAACATTCAAACAATGGAATACTATTAGAGGCACATTTCAAAAGACAAATATGTATATTTTCTAATATCTAATATTGAACTTTGAAAAGAGCAGACTATGTTATTCTCTCGCTTCCTCTTTCCAATAGTACCTTTCACACTATCATACGGTTTGTTTAACTCATATGCTTGGTAATTAGAAATGAACCACAGAAACTTATAGTGGTCACATACAATCCTCACTGGAACCCATCGTGACCTCCCAGAATGTGCAATGTTTCTATGTGTGGATCTTTAATGACTTGGATGGGTAGCAGTGAAGATTTTAGATCAACTCGTGGAAAAACTGTACCTGTTTCTCACAATATTTGAATGTAACACGCATATTCTACTCAAATATATTTATACAAGTAAACTAGAATCAATCACTTATTATGTCCACCTTATGTTCCATCAGCATTATATAAAGGACTGAAAGTATTTATATATACTGTACATGTATCATAACCCATAATATGTAACCCACCATTCCATTAACCCTTAGTTACTCACACAATCACTACACATTAATATCACCAAGTCAATCTCATCACATATATATAACTACCTATATTGTTTATACCTACAAGGTATAAGAAACCTTACTGTAAACATCTTCCCTCTTAGACACCACAAAATGCTAGTATTAAGCACCACAGAATGCCACTGCTATGCATACGAAGACAACACAGAACATCAACACTCAAGTCAACACATGACATAGCTAATGAATGCTCAGTCAGCTAACACACCCTACCTCTAGCAGAGAGGTAGATTGATAGATCACTCCATCTCACACCTTGGCTAAGGCTAGACACTCTGCCCTAAGCCCACTCTTCACCAGCCACTGACAAGGACCAGACACTGCCTTAAGCCTACTCCACTCTACTCCACATCACTCAAGCACTTACTGTTGCACTTGCTGACTAAACTCAAAGGCTCGATCAAACCTACGCTTGGTTAAGACTAGTCTACACTATAAGACTTACCACAACCCCTTACCTTTAAACTCAATACGAACATCTTAACACTTAGTATTATAAAACTGTATTCTATAACTCAATATAATGTATAGCATCAACCAGTTTAATTACTCTCCCTTTATTTATACTATTGCCTTATAATAGTAAACGAAGTACCATACAAACTCATAGTATTACAAGAGAAACACTTGGTATCACATTAGTAACACATGGTATTACATGAACACAAGCCTCTATTTCTGTGAAAGCCAATATTAACGCCTTGAGGATCATGAAGCATTTTGACAGTTTATTCTAACTATCATTAGACGATATTATACAGCTTAGGAAGGATCTGTGGGAGTGAAAAATGTAAAAACTCTTACAATTAAACCCCTGACTTCCATATACCCTTCCTAATCTGAATAATATTGACTAATACAAGCCAGAAAATATGAAAGAAGTGTGTCTCAGATCCTCAAAGGGTTAGAGATGTAGTATATTCATCTCCCTCTGTAGACTGACTGAAGGCCCCCATCTGTGGGTGTCCAACCAGATGCTGCCTTCGTTCGTCCGGGAAGTTGATGACCCTACCGCGCCCGGGGGGAAGCGGACCATAGTGGAGAGTCCCATGATGACTTTTTTTGAGACCGTCGCTCACTATGTCAATTTCACGTGAGTATGAAATGCATGAACTAATGGACGTCTTTTAAATTTTAGTCTAGCTATATTTAGACACGTTTATGCAAATTAAGAAGGATCTGAGGTAGTAAAAAGATAGAATGAAGGCTGTTTATTGATGGAGGGCATCTATATACTGAATACAATCGTTGAATAGTAGCCAGAATAAAGCTGAAAGGATGTCGCCGGTACAGAAGGGACATAATTCTGTGATGGTCCTATCAAATACTGGTCAAATGTTACATGTCTACTCACCTTTAAGGCCTTCTACAATCATGGTTGAATCCACATCACATTAAAATACACTCAGGTTGAAGACAAAACACTGTGTTCCATCCTTCAATTTTTTATTCTACTTGTATGAATTAGAGAAAAGGCAAAGCTGCCTTCAACAAGTGTATCCCCCAGAGTTGAAAAAGGTGATAGTCGCTATGCTAAACTTTTTTTTATATATACTGTATATACTGTATATACTGTATATTGTTACGCTGGCCAGCTTGCCAGAATGCACTTGTAACTCGCTAGCACTCGCCAGGGCAGTGATATGGGCTACAATAATCGTAGAACGATGTTCTTTCTTTCATAGAGTTCATGTTGTCACAGACAGATCAGTGGTGGTCTTTATTCTTGTCTGTGACACTTGGAAGTATTTTATATCATTGCTAGAATATAAGATGCATTGTGTGAAGTTAAGGAGAGAGAGAGCGGAGGAGGCAGCGCGGTGGTATTATGTGCGTGTGTATGTACGTTTGCCTCCCTCTCCAGGCCCTTGATTGGCTGGTGCGCCTGGCGCATCCTAAGGGCGCCTGCATTTCGTGACGTAGTGGTCTGTGATTGGGTGCCGCTGTCCTAGTGTTGGTGCTGGAGGCTCTCGCCGCGTTTCTTCTGCAGAGCTTGGCACAGCGTGCTTGGTCCTACATGTCCTTTGCAATCTGTCCCCCATATAACCCCCTGTACTGCTTTCTCTCTCTCTGAACTTCTTCGTTTTCATACTTCTCTCTTTATTCAATTACTTATCCCTTCTAGATCTGCGTACGACTTCCATAGTCGGCCAGCCGTATTACCAACACCAGCTCTCCATATATGTTTGCACTAGTTTTAGGGATTATTAGAGTCATAGTCATATGGTAGCCTAGTGTTGGGGTGCTTCTAATTATTGAGCTGTTCTTTCCCATTATTTAATGCTAGACAGTGGAAGGTATCTTTGGTCGTTGTTGTTGTTGTTGTTGTTCCCCAGGCTGTCTGGCCGAACAGCCCCAAGGTCTCGAGCAAGGCCAAGGCCATAAACGAGCGCCCCCACAAAATCCTCCCTGCTTACCACTAACAAAGCCCGGGTGACCGAAGCCACTCCAAGGCAGGGAGCTGAGGAGGGTGCGGAAACGCCCGGGAAACCAAAGCCCCACCCAAGGCCCTGTGCCCCTCAGCAATTATGAAGGGAAAGTTGAGGGGTAAGGGAAAAATGTGACACTTTGGCTCCCAATCTGCCAACTTCTAGGTTGGCAGTAGGGAGGTCAATCCACGGAAAAGACGCCGCCACTTGAGATCTAGAAGATATATAAGTAAAAGGAACCGTCAGAGTAAGCTATGGGTATGGCAGAGATCGCTCAGTTCTCACTCGGATAGACCAGCCCATCACCACATGACTAGAACCCCATCCTCTCAGCATCAGCTAGGAAAGGCCCTAGAAAGCCGCCTTTGGCGGGGGATAGCTCACCTATTTCAACTCCTTTCGGGGTTGGGCACCCGCTCAAGTATCTTTGGTCGTTGTCTGAGTTATGTATGTGGCAAGTCAGAGCCTGTACAACATCGACGAAGCTAGCTAGCCTGTAACCCTTGTGCATATTTTCCTTTGCGAGTGTAGCAGTATACCGGTACCTACTCTTATCTGTATGCTTGCTACCTCATTTTGTTGACATTTGTGGAGCGCCAGGGCAAGACCAGATACTAGAGATCTGGACTTGCCAAGAGAGCCTCCAAGTCATTTAACGTAACATAAGGGAAATCTGTTCAAGGGGAGACAGTAGGCTACGAGCATGCTTGCGCTCTGCCTAGTTTCCTAATACCTTTTATGCCACTGCTAGACTTTATTAGTGAGGAAGACAGCATTGTGTTTATTTACTCTCATTGTGTATGCTTTAGGAATTATTCACGCCTTATTTTAGCCTTGGTTGATGCATAGTGCACAACCCAGTTTGGCTGTTACGTTGGCTATGGAAGTACTGTTTTTGAGTGGTTATTATTAGTGCTGTCACAGAGTTGTTGCACTCCCTTGTTATATATATGTATCCTACTTATTGGTGTATTTAAGATACACGCTTTGGTGTCCTGCCCCTGCATTATTTCTGTTCTATATTAACGAGCATCTTAGAGCATCAGACCTTTTCAGAAGATTCCTTATCTGATTGCTGTAGGACTAGACTTCCCGTGTTTTCATAGAGCATTGAAGAGTTTAGTGTTGAGTACTGACTCACACTAAAGTTAACGTAAGCAATTATTCCTTTATTAAATCTTATATAGTTTATTCAAGCATTGTTATTACTTAAAAGCATTTTCGTAACGTAAGTACTCCTGTTGTGAGTTGGCTTTACCGTCACCGGAAAGCCTTTGTAGAAGTGCACTAAAACCCAGTTAATTGATACCCCGTTATCCAGTAGATTAACTCTGGAGGGTTTTAAGTGTTTTTGTTCACCGGCGTAATAGTTCGAGGGTTTGGAATTAGCATACAGTTGTAATAGATATAACAAATGGCCGTTGTTGCTGATATAGCCTATCATCTAGTCCATTATTAAGTGCCCTTGTTTATTTCGTTGTGCCGGTCGTAACAATATATATATATATATATATATACAGTAGGCCTATATATATTTTTTGTTTTCTTTACTTTTTTGGGGTGTATGGGAAAGAAGTATGGTGTGCTTGTTTTGTGTAGTGAAATGAATAGGAGAAGGTGTTTGTGCGGTGGATTACTATCTGGGTAAGTGAGACACAAACAGAAACAGTTAGGGAAGCCAGACAAATGGAAAAGAAGTTCCAGTAACTCCTTATCAAATGCCTACGGATACAGAACTTCTTTACTACTGGCCTGTGAAAGATGGAAACATATAACAGACTTACACTGCTGTAAACCCCGATAGAGATTTTCACCGGAGCGTTCGGTACTTATTAACCCACTGAGCCCCAGGCAATATAATATAAATGTACACTCCAGGCCCAGCAGGTTGTCAAAACAAAATTGTTTGCAGAAAACACCTGGAATGGATTAGAAATGAAGGAAAAACAACAAAAACCGATCCCCTAGGTCATTAAGGGGCGCCCGAAAGTCGGAATTAACATTGGGAAAGGGGTAGGCAAAAACAGGCAAAAATACGTGTTTGCGCGCTCACGCGCACGCGGTTGGACTTTGAGGGTTTTCAACCATCGGCATTGTTGCCTGGGATACTTACGCAGTTCCCATACAAATCTGAGCCCTTTAGGTGCTATAGGACCGGAGTAATTAGCGTGGCGCACCTTATGCGTCGCGGAGGTTTAGCGTTACATACATTAAGAACATAAGAACATAAGAAAATGGGAGTCTGCAGAAAGCCGATTGGCCTACACAAGGCAGATCCCTGTCACACCCAACCCTAATTATAAGCCCAGCTTAAAAACACCATTAGAACTTACCTCACCGAAACGGTCAGAGGTCAGAAGAACGGGGATCTGCAGATCCCCACACCTGAGCCACACCTGATAGATCACCCTCCACCCAACCCATCTCATCCATATGTCTATCTAATTGTATCTTAAAGCTCCCTATCGTTCTTGATCCCACTATAGCACTTGGTAGCCTATTCCACCTATCTACAACTCTGTTACCAAACCAAAATTTGCCTATATTTCTCTTGAAACGAAATGTATCTAATTTGAAACCAGTTGTACGAGATCTTTCGCTATCACTGAGCTTTAGTACATTTTTCATGTCCCCTTTATTAATCCCACTAAACCACTTGAATACCTCTATCATGTCCCCTCTAACTCTGCGTCTCTCTAACGAATGTAAGCCTAATTTCTTCAACCTTTCTTTATACGGAAGATTTCTAATATTATGGATCATTTTTGTCATTCTACGTTGTACTCTCTCCAATGAATCTATGTCCATTCTGTAATAAGGACACCAAAATTTAACAGCATAATCCATATGGGGTCTCACTAATGACAAGTAAAGTTTTAAGATAACATCAGCAGTTTTGTTACTCACTCCTAGAGATGAACCCGAAAATCCTGTTTGCCTTGTTTCGAACGCTTGTACACTGTTTTCTAGGCTTCAAATCATTGCTAACAAACACACCTAGATCTTTCTCACAATTCGAGTTTTCTAATTCCATATTAGCTAGTTTATATTTAACATTTGTATGCATCTTCCCTATCTTTAGTACTTTGCATTTGTCAATGTTAAACTTCATCTGCCAATTTACTGACCATGCGTGTAAGGTATCTAGATCCATTTGGAGGCACTCTATATATCTATCGGAATCAATATTTATTGTTCTCCCCATTTTGGTATCGTCTGCAAATTTACTTATCCTACTAGTTATACCTAAATCAAGGTCATTTATGTATATAACAAACAACAGAGGACCTTATACAGATCCCTGGGGGACACCACTTTTGACTGCTCCCCATTCTGACTTCGTACCATTTATGCTGACTCTCTGCTTCCTACCAATTAGCCATGACCTAATCCATCCCAACAACGCCCCACCTATTCCATGCGCCTCAACCTTTCTCATCAATCTCTCATGGGGACTCTGTCGAAAGCTTTACTGAAATCTAAATATATTATATCATATGACTTGTCATTATCTATTGCTTCATAATTATACCTCTGAGAAAAAACTAAGCAAATTAGTAAGGCAAGAACGTCCCTGAGTGAATCCATGCTGAGAAGAATTTATTAAATTAAATGTATCTACAGGTAAGTGGTTTCTAATTTTACTAGCAATAATTGACTCTAGTAGCTTTCTTATGATTGATGTAAGACTAATGGGACGGTAATTGGATGCTATTGATTTGTCACCTTTTTTGAAGATCGGAACTACGTTTGCAAGCTTCCAAGCTTCTGGAACTATACCTGTCTCTAATGACTTGTTAAATAGAAATGTTAATGGGTAACTTAACTCATCCCTACATTCTTTTAATACTCTAGCATATACCTCATCAGGACCAGGTGATTTATGAGGTTTCAGTCTGTCAATTTACTTAAGCACATCATTTCTATTTATAGTAACCGTACTTAACCTATTTTCTATACTATCTCTATATACCTTACGGACTTCTGGAAACTGTGCCAAATTTTCATTAGTGAAAACGGAAAGAAATTGACTATTTAATGTACTGCACATTTCTAAATAATGTTCTGTAATTTCTCCTATCGAAGTTTTAAGGGGACCAATTACATCTCTAACCTTGGATTTATATAGTTGGTAAAAAGCTTTAGGATTATTTTTTGAGTCATTGGCAACCTTAATTTCATAATTTCTTTTTTATTTCCTAATATCCCTTTTTACCTGTCTTGATAGATTCTGATAGTAAGCAAGTAGGTGAATTTCGCCTTTCCTAATTTTTCTATATATTCCTCTCTTTTGTCCTAGAAGATATAATAGTCTATTATTCATCCATTTGGGTGGTTCTGTGTTGATCTAAATTTTCTTTTGGGGATGTAATTATTTTGCGCATTGAATACTGACTAGATAAAATTATCGTATGTATCTACCAAGGTTGACGTCTCTTCCTGACTTAAGATGACAGGTGCCTGAGAAGGGGTACACTCATTTGGACACCTGGATCGACTTAATTTTTTGACCATAGGGTCCGCTAATAGGGCTCTTCTTAACCCACCATAATTGGCTTTTCTGAAGTCAGGTATTAATGTTGTAATCTCTCTGGTATTACCTTTCCATTGTATATTAAAATACACAGAATTGTGGTCACTATTTCCTAGGTGGTCCCCTATCTCTACATTATTTACCATATGTTCATTGTTACTGAATACTAAATCGAGAATATTATTACCTGTAGTCGGCGTATCTATGAATTGAAATAAAAAACTATCTTGTACTACCTCTATAAACTCCTCAGAATCAGAGTCTCCTATTTGATGCTGCCAATCTATAATCGGAAAATTAAAATCCCCCTTAATGCACACATTGCTAAACCTTGATGCCATTTTAATTTCCTCCCATAATGACGTTCCGTCATTTCTACTCATATTTGGCGGTCTGTACATAACTCCAATAACTAAGGTCTCACTACCTTCGTTAACCTCTACCCAAACACTTTCATTATCGTTATTTAGTCTAATACCTGATTTAATACAGCTTTTTAATGTACTCCTGACAAACACTGCTATACCGCCACCCCTCTTACTTGTTCGGTCATATTTAAACAAACTATATCCTGGTATATCAAATTCTGCTAAAAAATGCCTGGTTTCTGTATTAATCCACGTTTCAGTTAGCGCTATTATGTCTATATTTTCTTTGCTAACAAGGGCTCTAAGTTCGTTCATGATGTTACATAGACTCCTACAGTTTGTGTAATATACTCTCAATTTACTTCTTTTCTTTATACCTAATTTACCTTTATTTCTAACGACATTTCCATCTTCCGTTGCACCATCACTACTATCAATAGCAATATAGTCATCATTTCTAGCATGAGACTGAATATCCTTATCGCTTTCGCCTGACGCTAAAATTGTTCCATTTAACCTCTCAATTACACTCTCAATATTTATGTTCAAAACCCCACAACCACCCTATCTAAAGAACTAGCTAATGTGGAAACCCCTATCCGTGAAAGATGAACCCCATCCCTTGCGTACATCCCATCTCTCCCATAGAAACTATCCCAGTTATCAATGAATGGTATTGCTTTTTCTTTGCAATATTTCTCCAACCGGCAATTGACACCAATCGCCCTGGATGTCCAATGTACTACAGGGATCCCTCCCTTCATCCTAACCTTATCTAACACATCCCGATACTGCTGCAGCAGTTCCACACTTCTACCCTTACCAACATCGTTACTCCCGGTACTGAGACAGATAATGGGGTAATCTCCACTATCTTCCAAGATGTGGTCCATCTTCTCTAAAACCCTCCCAACTCCATGGCCAGGCAGACATACAACCTTCCTAAGTTTAGTGCGGGTAGCCCTAACTAAATGTCTTACCATGGAGTGGCCCACAATCGACACAGACTTACCTTCTCGGGACACAGACTTACCTTTCCCTCGGGAGGATCCAGCAGCTGCAGTTGGAGAACCCCCGGTGGTGGCAGAAGCTCCCTTGGTGGTGGTGGTGGTGGTGGTGGTGGGGGTGGGGGTGGTGGCGGTGGTAGGTAGCACAGCGTCAGCGGTTGGAGCTGAGTCGGCGGCAGGCACTTCGGCTAACCCTCCCTTATCCTGACTATCTTTTCCCTCACATTCGTCTCGCAAAGGAGAGAATGTATTAGTCACACTCATACCTATTCTACTATCCAGCATCTTGAGTGTGACTTTCCCACACGTATTTTTAACAACCTGCCATGAATACAATTTTTCATCAACTTCCTCCCTTTTCCCCTTACTCGACTTAATTTCCTCTTGGCTAAGCTTGAACGCTAGATTTTCGTCTTTAATCAAATCCACTTCCCTCTGACGTTTAACATTAACCTCCCTTAGATCCAAGACCTCTTCCTTCACTACAACCATCTCTTCCCTTACCTGGAGAATAAGATGATGCAGTTCAGTAAAGGACTCGCACTCCATACCTGACATGATCCCAAAAAGCTTAGCGAGGAGCAAACAACTAAGTACAGAAAACAAAAACAAATAAGTCAACTAACAGCTAAAAACTGAGCTAAAACACTTTTATATATACACGAGTGCACTGCCTCCAAACACAGGTAGGTGCGTATGATCACTGGGTCACGAGCAGGTGGTCCGGGCAGGAACTCAGATTAACACAACCTCCTCCTGTCACTGACTGAACATTGCCGACGCATACGCTGCGGCGCTGGGCTTCTGTGGATTAATCTATCTATTAACCCGGGAAAGATGCCGAGACTCTTAAGAGGTTTTAATGGGCATAGGCGACGGGACTTTTAAGATCTATCTATATATCTATCTATTGCCTGACGCCGTGATCCCCAAAGGGGTGACCACGAATGAACTATCCCCATGCTCCTCTGTCCCCAGTCAATTGATGCCCCTCCTCCCAACCAGCACCCCCTTCATCCATATACCTCCTCACTCCATCCTTCCACCTCTCCTTCGGTCTATCTCTCCCTCTCTGTCCTTTCACCTCGCTCTCGTACACCTTCTTAGTCATTCTCTCGCTTCCCATATGTTCCATATTGCCGAACCATCTCAAGGTGTTCCTTTTCACACTTTCCAGCACATCTACCTCCACACCACACCTCCTTCTTACTTCCTCATTCGTCTGTCTATCCCTCCATGTAACTCCGCACGCACTTCTTAAGTAACTCATTTCCACCCCTCTCACTCTTGGTCTGAGTCTCTTCTCAAACGTCCATGCTTCGCTTCAGTAAGTCAGTGTCAGGATTACCACACTGTCATGCAAGGACTTCTTCACTTCCATACTGACCACCCTATTTCTTGTTACTGCTTTCAGCGTTCCTACAACCCTCTTCCCCTGTTGCACCCTCTCCCGCACTTCTTCATCCATAATCCCATCTTTACTCAACACACTGCCCAGATACTTAAATGAGCTGACAATCTCCGAAGCCTGACCGTTCAACTTCACCTCACACTCTGTGGCTTCGCCCCTTTCGAAGACCATAACCTTGTTCTTCCCCGCATTTACCTTCAGATTCCGTTTTTTGCACACTGTTCCAAACGCATTTACCAAACCCTGCAATTCCATTCATTTTTGCTCATCAGAACTGTATCATCAACACACAGCAGTACAGGCAGCTTCCACTCATTTTCCTTCTTTATCAGTGATACACCAACATCCACTGCTCTTCTTTGTATTTCTTTCATGAGTCCATCCATATATACAGTAAACAACCACGGGGACTTCACACACCCGTGTTTCAACCCAACATTCAGGTCAAAGAACTCGCTCTGCTCATTCTTCACACGTACTGCTGCCTTTGCTCCCTCATACATGCTCTTCACTGCTTTCAGCAACTTGCCATCTACTCCGTATATTCTAAGTACTTTCCACATACCTTCTCTATCCACTCTGTCATAAGTCTTCTCCAAATCCATAAAGGCAACATACACCAGTTGTTGCTTCTTCAGATATTTCTCCACAACACAATTCAGGGTAAAAATCTGATCTACACATCCTCTTCCCTTCCTAAACTTCCCTGCTCGTCACCTATCAATTTCTCCCTTCTCACTCTCACTCTCTCAATCACTACCCTACTGTACATCTTCCCTAGTATGCTTAGAAAACTTATTACTCCTCTTTCCCCTTTAACCTTATATATTGGGACTATTATGCCTGTCTTCCAGTCATCAGGTGCACGCCCCTTCTCCCATGCTAGTTTGCACATTTTCCATACCCATTCGATTACTATCTTACCACCATACCTCAACATTTCCCCACACACTCCATCTATTCCTGGTGCTTTCCCTAACTTCACTCTTTTCATGGCTTCCCACACTTCTGACCTCCTGATCGCCACCTCCTCCTCCACTACTTCTCTCCCTCCTATACCCCATCCAACTATGTTTGCTGGCGCTTCATTCATTACATTTAGCAACTCGTTGAAATACTCCCTCCATCTTTCGACTCTCTCGTGCTTCTCGGCTAGCATTCTCCCATTCTTATCATTCATACCCTTATTGTTTTCCTTGCTACCTTCCCTAACTGTCTTGACTTCTTTCCAGAACAGTTTCTTACACTCCCTCCATTTTACACTCAGATTCCTTCCAAAGTCCTCATCTACTCTACTCCTACTTTCCTTCACTACTCTCTTCACCACTCTCTTTCTCTCCAAGTAGCCTACCTCGCTCGTTTCTGACTCTCCAAATCTTCATTCCCTCCACTACCCAACCACTCTCTATACGCTTTCTTTTTGTCTTCCAAAGCTATTTTTACCTCTTCTGCCCACCATGCTGTACCTTTCCAGGGCCCCCAAAAAGCCTATTAAAATACCCCAGTGGCACTCAAAACAAAGGAATATGTGATTAATCCCCCTTCCATTCCCCCCCCCCCCCCTCCCCTTCAATTATCACCTATATTTACTCTTTTTCCCTTGTTTATCGGTTTATTTTCTGCGCCAATATCCTCCACCCGGTTTCAAGGTCGTGTGGGACGCATATAGAGATCGTGGCAAGAGACAGACTTCACTTATTAAGAGTCAGTGTCGATCGATAAGTGAGAGTGGGAGGGTGTGTGCTGTGCCGGCTCTACTCTCATGAATGAACCGGCCATCAATATTTCGTCTTTTTCACCCTCCAAATACTATTCCCACTTGTTTTGTTGCTGCTACATGTTAATATCTTCATATTAAATGTAAAATAGGCACATATGAAGTAGTAATAACGATATTTATCGGAAAATGACGATATTCTCGCCTGGCCGTCACTTTCAAATTCCATAGGGTCGCCCTATAAAGGTTAAGGGAAGATAAGCCGTTTTGGGGGACCCCCAACATCCTTCATGTATTGCCCCAATAGTTTTAAGACGTTAGTTCCATTAGTTTGGCGATTTTAAGACCTTTCACAACATTTCTTTGTCATTGTTAGGACCTTTTGTATCATTTAAATTTTGATTTTCTTCCATTGGCCGGGACATATGTCTACCTAAAAATTTAAACATCTATCTTGAAGGGGGGTCCAGGGGGTGTATTTCTAAACTTGGTGGAGGTCTAGGGAATAGCAAACAAAATATATAAATAATAAATGAATTAATATATTAAAAAAAGCGCCACTAGCTCTTTAATATTCTGTGTTTTGTTTTCAGATATACCTACATTACACCACCTGATCGGAAGTTTGGTGCTGAAAGGAAAGATGGGTCATGGTCAGGGATGATTGGCTCAGTCATGCAAGGGGTAAAGTATTCAGTATTCTCATAATACTGTACCAAAAGTCTTGAACATTAACCTCTATAACTCACAAACGGCTAGAGTAATAGCGCTACTATTTCTACTATTGGGGAATGATCAGTCTTGGAAAAGGTGTGGAAATGTACAGCCCATTTGCTCTAGCCCTTTTTGAGTTATAGAGGTTTGGGGTCACTAGTTCTGGACTAGCTACTTGGAACAGGGTATAACCAATATATTCGCACCCAGTAAGGTTTAAGTGGACATTGGTTATTTTGTGGGGTCTAGTTATATATATATATATATATATATATATATATATATATATATATATATATCTATATATATACATATATATATATATTGTATATACAGTATATGTATTATATATATATATATATATTTATATATATATATATATATATATATATATATATATATACCGGTATATATATATATATATATATATATATATATGTTGGTAAAGCCAGGTAATAAATTTTCTTTAATACATACGAGGTTGAAAGAAATGGCAATTTCTGCGTTGGAAATTTTATTATTCAAAGTTTCCAGGTCTCTGATGAGTTTTCGCTGGGTGGCAGGAAGTAGATGAAGGAGATGAGCAAAATTCATGGTGGTACAGGGTTACATTAAAGTACATGATGATACAGGATATACGACGCGTTTCACTGGACAACCAGCATTATCAAGTAAGGAAGGAATGATATAAAAGGTAAACAGGAAGGGTATATATAGAGGGTGGAGGATCAGAGGAGGCGGAAAACAGGGGGCAAAAGTCTGCTATTGGTGGAAGGGAAAACTAGGAGAGAAAAAGGGGGTAACCGCTTCACGCATGCGCACTGGATGCGGGATGGTGGTCGATAGGTGGGGTCGAAGCTGATTGGCTGCGTGTCGAGGGGCGTGGCCTAAGATGTGTGGCGCCTGCAGAAGACGAAGCTGAAGGAGGTAGCGCGGGGGGCTGCGTCAAGGGCACCGGGGGGCGAGGAGGGGTGTTAGGTCCTGTAGGGTAGTGCCTTTTGGCAGAAGGAAGGATCTGAAGGTCCAGAGTTTGGTTGTTGATGTTGGGATGTAAGGCTTGGATATATAAAGCTTCGAGTATAGGTAATCTCCTTGGGTCACTTTCTTTATCGAGTATGGTGGTGTGTTTCTCTAACTCGTTGCGTGTGAGGTGAGGGTGGTTAGGGTGAGATAGTGGTCTTTGATGGCTCCAGCCTGAAGGTGAAGAGTTAACCGACGTGAAAGACGAGTCTGCGTCATACCAATATAGGAATGAGGTCCACAGTCCTCATAATTACAGGTATGTTGGTAAATGACGTGATCGTCGGTCATCGGGCTCTTTATCTTGGTGGAGGCTGGTTTGTTGCGGAGAACGAGGTTGGAGGTCTTGGGGGATTTGTAATAAATTATTAATTTGATTTTGTTTTCAGGGTTGGTTGGGTGGACATGCTTGGAGATTATTTCTTTTAAGACGGCCTCGTCATTTTTGTGTTCAGAGGACATGTAATTGCGGTAGAAGATCTTAATTTCATTGGGGGGGTCAATGTTGGGAGGGCTTTGGGTGTACCATTTTTCAAGATGGTGGTTGATGGTGCTGGAGATGTCGGAGTTGGAGTATCCGTTATTTACTAAAACTTGGGATAGTCTTTCTAGTTCCTGGTGGGTGTCGGCCCAGGTAGAGCAGTGCGTGAGGGCTCTCCTAACATAGGCGGAGATGGAGGATAGAAGATAACGGCGGGGGCATTCACTATCACCGTTGAGGCATTGTCCTGTGTTAGTTGGTTTAATGTAGACGGTGGTTTTGAACCCATGGTCGTTCAGAGCTACGAGGATGTCGAGGAAGGGGAGTTGTCCATTGTTAGATTTTTCAAAGGTGAAGTTAAGTCCGGAGTAGGTCATGAAGCGACGCTGGAGTTCCTGTAGTTCGTGGAGGTCCTTGATTTGCACGAAGATGTCATCCACGTATCTACAGTAGACGGCGGGTCGTTGGGCAGCCAGGAGCTCTTCCTCGATGGTACCCATGAAAAAGTTCGCAAAAAGAACTCCTAGGGGGCTGCCCATCGCCACACCGTCTATCTGCTTGTACATGTTGCCCCGGGGGCAAAGGAAGGGGGCCTCCTTGGTACATAGCTCCAGTAGTGTTTTCAGGGCCTTCTCCGGGATGTCCAGTGTTGGTGTATCAGGGCAATGATAAATTCGACGTAGAATCATGTCAATGGTCCTATCCACTGGCACGTTGGTGAACAGGCTTTCTACGTCGAGAGAGGCGATTGTGTGGTTGTTGTTACGGGGGGCGTCTCGTAAAATTTCCAAGAAATCGTGGGCTGAGTTAAGGTTGAATTGGCTGGGCACGTAGGGGGTGAGGAGGTTGTTCAGGGCCTTGGCGATCTGGTAGGTGGCAGTGGGGATCTGGGAGATGATGGGGCGGAGGGGGTTCCCAGGTTTGTGTGTTTTGATGGTTCCGTACGCATAACCAGGGGTGTATTCTCCGACGAGTTTTTTAAGGTGGATCCCTCCTTGTTTGGCGTTGATGGCGGTGATGGTGGTGTTGGCAATACGTTTGATTTCGTCGGTTGGGTTGCGGGTGATCTTTTTAAATTTAGTGTTGTCACTTAAGATGACGTCCATTTTTCTAAGATATTCCTCCTTGTCATGGATCACGAGGCAGGAGGCTTTATCCGCACGACGGATGATGATGTTGGGGTTGTCTCTTAATAGTTTGGCAGCTTGGAAGTGTTGTTTGTTGAGTATTTTGCTATGGTGAGTTCCTCTGGTTTTGGCGGCTTCAGCGAGGAGAGTAGGTTGTAGGGCGGGAGTAGTGGTGACCTTGCCATCCTTCTTGAGTCGTAGGATGTCGTCCAGGAGGATTTCCGTTTCTAGGCGTTTCCGGTGGGGGCCAGGTTTGGAGCTGTAGTGGCAGTTGAGGCCTTTGTTGAGGAGGCCTCAACTGCCACTACAGCTCCAAACCTGGCCCCCACCGGAAACGCCTAGAAACGGAAATCCTCCTGGACGACATCCTACGACTCAAGAAGGATGGCAAGGGTCACCACTACTCCCGCCCTACAACCTACTCTCCTCGCTGAAGCCGCCAAAACCAGAGGAACTCACCATAGCAAAATACTCAACAAACAACACTTCCAAGCTGCCAAACTATTAAGAGACAACCCCAACATCATCATCCGTCGTGCGGATAAAGCCTCCTGCCTCGTGATCCATGACAAGGAGGAATATCTTAGAAAAATGGACGTCATCTTAAGTGACAACACTAAATTTAAAAAGATCACCCGCAACCCAACCGACGAAATCAAACGTATTGCCAACACCACCATCACCGCCATCAACGCCAAACAAGGAGGGATCCACCTTAAAAAACTCGTCGGAGAATACACCCCTGGTTATGCGTACGGAACCATCAAAACACACAAACCTGGGAACCCCCTCCGCCCCATCATCTCCCAGATCCCCACTGCCACCTACCAGATCGCCAAGGCCCTGAACAACCTCCTCACCCCCTACGTGCCCAGCCAATTCAACCTTAACTCAGCCCACGATTTCTTGGAAATTTTACGAGACGCCCCCCGTAACAACAACCACACAATCGCCTCTCTCGACGTAGAAAGCCTGTTCACCAACGTGCCAGTGGATAGGACCATTGACATGATTCTACGTCGAATTTATCATTGCCCTGATACACCAACACTGGACATCCCGGAGAAGGCCCTGAAAACACTACTGGAGCTATGTACCAAGGAGGCCCCCTTCCTTTGCCCCCGGGGCAACATGTACAAGCAGATAGACGGTGTGGCGATGGGCAGCCCCCTAGGAGTTCTTTTTGCGAACTTTTTCATGGGTACCATCGAGGAAGAGCTCCTGGCTGCCCAACGACCCGCCGTCTACTGTAGATACGTGGATGACATCTTCGTGCAAATCAAGGACCTCCACGAACTACAGGAACTCCAGCGTCGCTTCATGACCTACTCCGGACTTAACTTCACCTTTGAAAAATCTAACAATGGACAACTCCCCTTCCTCGACATCCTCGTAGCTCTGAACGACCATGGGTTCAAAACCACCGTCTACATTAAACCAACTAACACAGGACAATGCCTCAACGGTGATAGTGAATGCCCCCGCCGTTATCTTCTATCCTCCATCTCCGCCTATGTTAGGAGAGCCCTCACGCACTGCTCTACCTGGGCCGACACCCACCAGGAACTAGAAAGACTATCCCAAGTTTTAGTAAATAACGGATACTCCAACTCCGACATCTCCAGCACCATCAACCACCATCTTGAAAAATGGTACACCCAAAGCCCTCCCAACATTGACCCCCCCAATGAAATTAAGATCTTCTACCGCAATTACATGTCCTCTGAACACAAAAATGACGAGGCCGTCTTAAAAGAAATAATCTCCAAGCATGTCCACCCAACCAACCCGGAAAACAAAATCAAATTAATGATTTATTACAAATCCCCCAAGACCTCCAACCTCGTTCTCCGCAACAAACCAGCCTCCACCAAGATAAAGAGCCCGATGACCGACGATCACGTCATTTACCAACATACCTGTAATTATGAGGACTGTGGACCTCATTCCTATATTGGTATGACGCAGACTCGTCTTTCACGTCGGTTAACTCTTCACCTTCAGGCTGGAGCCATCAAAGACCACTATCTCACCCCTAACCACCCTCACCTCACACGCAACGAGTTAGAGAAACACACCACCATACTCGATAAAGAAAGTGACCCAAGGAGATTACCTATACTCGAAGCTTTATATATCCAAGCCTTACATCCCAACATCAACAACCAAACTCTGGACCTTCAGATCCTTCCTTCTGCCAAAAGGCACTACCCTACAGGACCTAACACCCCTCCTCGCCCCCCGGTGCCCTTGACGCAGCCCCCCGCGCTACCTCCTTCAGCTTCGTCTTCTGCAGGCGCCACACATCTTAGGCCACGCCCCTCGACACGCAGCCAATCAGCTTCGACCCCACCTATCGACCACCATCCCGCATCCAGTGCGCATGCGTGAAGCGGTTACCCCCTTTTTCTCTCCTAGTTTTCCCTTCCACCAATAGCAGACTTTTGCCCCCTGTTTTCCGCCTCCTCTGATCCTCCACCCTCTATATATACCCTTCCTGTTTACCTTTTATATCATTCCTTCCTTACTTGATAATGCTGGTTGTCCAGTGAAACGCGTCGTATATCCTGTATCATCATGTACTTTAATGTAACCCTGTACCACCATGAATTTTGCTCATCTCCTTCATCTACTTCCTGCCACCCAGCGAAAACTCATCAGAGACCTGGAAACTTTGAATAATAAAATTTCCAACGCAGAAATTGCCATTTCTTTCAACCTCGTATGTATTAAAGAAAATATATATATATATATATATATATATATATATATATATGTATATATATATATACATATATAGATATATATATATACTGTATTTTCTTTTATTTTTAGTTACATCCCTAGACCTCCATCAAACTTAAAAAAAAAAAAAAAAACATCCATTTGATCCCCATTCGAGATTAATTTAGGCATTTTTCGGGAGAAAAATGTCACGGCCGAAGGCCGGTTCCCAACAATTACAGGCTCGCTATTGCTCGTCAGGAAAATTAAAACGTAGACACCTAAAGGGCACGAAAGGTCTTAATATTGACATAAATATGGGGTGAAAGGTCTTAAAATCAACAAACTAATAGAGCAAACGTCTTAAAATCTCAAAACTAATGAGGATAAGGAGGAGGAAGAAAGGGGACCAGAAAAACGACCCATCTCCCATTAATTCTCTCAGTATTAGAGGACCCATTTGTACACGTCATTAATTAGACGATTTCAAACACATTATGAAAGATATTTAGGAATCCAAGGGGTAAAAACTATCTCACATATCTCTCTAGCTCTAACAAGTTCTTCCTATAATGAATATCATCGTCTAAAACTAGCCTGAATAAATCTGTCAAAGCACGTCATAATCTTCAAGGGGTTAGGTAGTATTTCAGAGACCCCGAGAGGGCAGCACTATGATAATGAAACCTATGGAAATTACACACGCACCTACCGCTGATGTGATGAAATATTGTTTTAATTTTGGTTAAATTTATCACATAAATAGTTCGCAAGACCCCAAATATGGGACTCCCTGAGTACTCATTCCACGTCCTATCTCCATAGTTCCAAAAGTTTGAGGCAGGAGGGACAAAGATTTTAAACTAAACATGCACTACAACTCAATACATATAGATAAATTAAGTTAATTAAGCATTTGGTGAAGGAAAATTGCAAAGTAATATATATATACCGGTATATATATATATATTTATATATATATATATATATATATATTCTCTTTTTAACAGACGAGGTTAAAAGCAATAGCAGTTTCAGCATTCAGGATTGTATTGTTACAGCTTTCAATAGTTCTAACAATTTTCCTCTGGGGTTCAGAGATGAGGTACAAAAGGTTAGCAAAATTCATGGTGGATCCAACGTTTCACAAGTAAACATCTTGCATCTTCAGGGAATGGAGAGGTAATGATTAGAATAGGTACAATGTATCTTATTTATACAAAATTCGAGGATCAAGTAGAGGGAGGTGGGCGGAGCTACTGGGTGTGTGGTGGCTGTTCATTGGTGGAAGGCAGTCTATTCGCGAGACGGGCACTAAATCTTATCGGTGGATGGTTGTTGGCTGTGGGTGGCTGTGATTGGTTGGTGTTGTCAGTTGTGTGCTGAGCGTGGAAACGTAAAGAAGGGGGTCGCGGGGCGAGAGGAGGGGGGGCAGCATGCCTGTAGCGCTTGCCTGAAGGAAGAATTTGAAGGTCTTGTGTTTGGTTGTTGATGCTGGGGTTGAGTGTTTGGTTGTATAGAGCTTCTAAAATAGCTAGTCTTCTGGGGTCTGATTCTTTGTCGAGTATGGTGGTTTGTTTGTCTAGGTCGGCGCGAGTTAGGGCAAGATGGTGGGGGGCTTGATAGTGATCTTTTATAGCGCCAGATTGAAGGTGGAGGGTTAGTCGACGGGAAAGGCGAGTCTGTGTCATTCCAACATAGGATAGGGGTCCACAGTCCCGAGAGGTGCAAATATGCTGGTATATCACATGATCGTCTTTCGGTTGGTTGGTGGAAATGGGGCGGTGATACGGAGGACAAGGTTGGAAGTCTTAGGAGATTTGTAGTAAATAAAGAGTTTGATTTTATTGTCAGGGTTGGTGGGGAGGACGTTTTTGTTAATTATTTCTTTCATAATGGATTCGTCTGTTGTGTGGTCGGAAGACATGTAGTTTCTGTAGAAAAATGTAATGTCGTTGGCCGGGTTGGTGCTAGGGGGGGGTCTTGTTTGTACCATTTTTCTAGGTGGTGGTTGATGGCATTGGTGACGTCAGTGTTGGAATACCCATTGTTGACTAGGACCTGGGTGAGCCTTTCCAGTTCATTGTGTGTGTCATTCCAGGTGGTGCAATGGGTGAGGGCTCTCCTGACATAGGCGGCGATGGTGCTGTAGGTGTCGTTTAGGGCATTCACTTTCCCCATTAAGACATTGGCCATTGTTAGTAGGTTTGGTGTATATGGTAGTTTTGAAGCCGTGGTCGTGGCGGGAGACAAGGAGGTCGAGGAAGGGTAGATGTCCATCGGTGGTTTCTTCGTATGTAAAGTTGAGTCCGGAGGCGGCCATGAAGCGCTGCTGGAGGTCCCTGAGTTATCCCAGGTCCTTCACCCGCACGAAGATATCATCGATGTACCTGCAGTAGACAGTGGGCCGGTGGGCAGCCAGGACTTTCTCTTCGATAGTTCCCATGGAGAAATTGGCAAACAGGACCCCCAGGGGGCTTCCCATCGCTACACCGTCGATTTGCTGGTACATATTCCCGCGGGGCAGAGGAAAGGGGACTCCCTACAGTCCACCATCGCCGCCTATGTCAGGAGAGCCCTCACCCATTGCACCACCTGGAATGACACACACAATGAACTGGAAAGGCTCACCCAGGTCCTAGTCAACAATGGGTATTCCAACACTGACGTCACCAATCCCATCAACCACCACCTAGAAAAATGGTACAAACAAGACCCCCCTAGCACCAACCCGGCCAATGACATTACATTTTTCTACAGAAACTACATCTCTTCCGACCACACAACAGACGAATCCATTATGAAAGAAATAATTAACAAAAACGTCCTTCCCACCAACCCTGACAATAAAATCAAACTAATTATTTACTACAAATCTCTTAAGACCTCCAACCTTGTCCTCCGTATCACCGCCCCATTTCCACCAACCAACCGAAAGACGATCATGTGATATACCAGCTTATTTGCACCTCTGGGGACTGTGGACCCCTATCCTATGTTGGAATGACACAGACTCGCCTTTCCCGTCGACTAACCCTCCACCATCAATCTGGCGCTATAAAAGATCACTATCAAGCCCCCCACCATCTTGCCCTAACTCGCGCCGACCTAGACAAACAAACCTCCATACTCGACAAAGAATCAGACCCCAGAAGACTAGCTATTTTAGAAGCTCTATACATCCAAACACTCAACCCCAGCATCAACAACCAAACACAAGACCTTCAAATTCTTCCTTCAGGCAAGCGCTACAGGCATGCTGCCCCCCCTCCTCTCGCCCCGCGACCCCCTTCCTTACGCTTGCACGCTCAGCACACAACTGACAACACCAACCAATCACAGCCACCCACAGCCAACAACCAACCACCAATAAGATTTAGTGCCCGTCTCGTGAATAGACTGCCTTCCACCAATGAACAGCCACCACACACCCAGTAGCTCCGCCCACCTTCCTCTACTTGATCCTCAAATTTTGTATAAATAAGATGCATTGTCCCTATTCTAATCATTACCTCTCCATTCCCTGAAGATGCAAGATGTTTACTTGTGAAACGTTGGATGCACCATGAATTTTGCTAACCTTTTGTACCTCATCTCTGAACCCCAGAGGAAAATTGTTAGAACTATTGAAAACTGTAACAATAAAATCCTGAATGCTGAAACTGCTATTGCTTTTAACCTTGTCTGTTTAAGAGAACCTATTACTTGGGTATACTAACATATATATATATATATATATATATATATATATATATTGTTACGAGGGGAGGCTGGGGGTGAAACAGATGCTCAAATAGCCTAGCCCAACACTGCCCACCTCACTAAACCAACCCTGCAACAGACACGCTCTTAATATCTGACTCAACACCAAGACACGCAGGTTCTCTAGGAAAAATGGTTATCTCCCTCTTTGCTCTATTAAAGCAGAAACACAAGGAGACACAAAAATATCTATTGTCCCCGAGTCTAGTACATAGTGCGTGTATTATGGTAGAGAACTTCTATGGTTATACTAAACTGCACCTAAATGATAAACCAGAACACTGCCAGACTTCCAGACACTTCATAGTATGCCCAATCGCTTAGGAATTAGGAATAATATAAAACAGAAACATGGGGGAAGTCTGAAGCACTATCCTAACACATGAAACAATAGTTGGCATTCCAGTAGGTTGCGATATGTTACCCTTGAGCACACCTCCAAACCACTGTGAATGTCAACTTCAATAATAAAGGGTAAATACATGTAATAATAATATGCAATGCAGTTAAACAATGGGAAAGAAATGCAAGGAAAAACAGTGTCGAAGCTCACAGACTAAGATTGCCAAAAAAGGAAAGGAATGCAGTGATTAATATTAAACGAAAGATGTTGAAACAAAAACAATATGCTCAATATGACTCCAGCCCCTGCTATACCTTAATCAAACAATGAAACAAAAGAAATATGCGGTATGTAAAGGGAAACCACACGAAGCAAGCCAACACCGACAGACAATGTTGACCGAGCGAGAGCTACGACTGGAGTGAGGCAGCTAGTGTGGCCGCGAGTCAAGCTAGGCGCCCCGCGTGGCAAGGAAGGGCTCCAGGCGTCGCAAGAATACTTAATTATCTCAGGTAGCCTGTGCTCTCATCAACAATAAAAGAATAAAATAAATATGATTTATCATTGTGTGACTTATGATAAACTGCATTAATCACACAAGACTAAATAAACTAACTAATTCATAGAGCTAACACAACGGCAACAACACAGAGGACCACCACGGCTCACTCTCGTGGGAACAAAGGCAGAGGGTAGCCTCACGCCAGGCCCCCTGCAATATAGGCCTTGTAGTTGTAACTCACTCACAAATAATGTACTGTAGGCTACAAACTCATTTGGGAGTGACAATATATATATATATAGTATATATATTATATATATTATATATGATATATATATTTATATATATATATATATAATATATATATATATATATATATATATATATATATATATATATATATATATATATATATATAATTATATATATATATATACATACATTTATATATTTACCCAATTATTTCAAGACTTCCATCCCAAGATGAGCACTAATTCGTTTAATGTTAACCTGTATCAATTGAAAAAACATGTCCTCGCATCCTGAAAGGGTTAACCCAACATCATGCATTAATTCATCACTAAGATGACGGGGTTGAACAGCCACCCCCAAACCAACACAAGAATAGCAGTCATCCAGGACAGCAGGAAGAATAGGACAAGACAGAAGCAGGAGAAGATGAGAGGAAATGAGACTCGACCAACTACCCATGCTCTAAATTCCGGAGAAATAGGTCAGTCTACCCGGAAAAGGAGTTCGAGCCCTGGCACTCACAGGGGCCCCCGCTCCTCTAATGGCAGAGTCAGGAACCACTGCCCGAGGCAAATCATCAGCTCCAGCCCAATTTGCAGTACAATGAAGAAATGTTTATGCAAGTTAACCCTCCAGATCCGGGGGCCTTCATATGAGGCGATCGTCGTGTCCGGGGGTATTCCTGAAAAATGTCTATTTTCATAATTTGATATCTACTGATTGAGACCACCTAGAGCAGTCAATTAACTTGCATAGTGGAGAACCAACCTTCGTCTGTAGACTGGAATTGAGTTGACATCGCTACGATAAGTGGTTGCCGAGATATGATGATGGGAATGGAGGTAATTTCCTGCGTATTTTTGCCTGTGTCCGAACGCTTCGCCGAGGCCCTGGCTAGCACGCACTAAGTCACTCGTTGCTTCGGTGGCTTTGGTACAGGTAGACGATATTATGCTTCTATGGTTATAATGTCATAGTTATTGTGTCATTTATTTATTTTACAACCATTATTGAGTTATGTGAAACTTTTTATAACATATTTTCGGCACTTTCACTGTTATTGGATATTATTGTGTCACTTTCAATCTTATTACTCTTCTTGTTATGAATTATTGTCACTCACTGTTATTATTAAGTTATTATTACTTGTTATACATTTGTGTGTCACTTTCACTTACTAGGATAGGCTATGCTAGGCTAGGCTAGGCTAGGCAAGGCGAGCGTACGGTACCGCATCTTCACTAACCACTTCTTCATCGTCAAAGTCACTCCCAAGTTCACTCAGTTCACTATATTACCGAGCACCGCATTCACTATCGTCATTATCATCCTCATCGGTACTAATAAAGCCCAGAAACTCTAATCCATCCGCCACTTCACCCTCATCTTCACTAACCACTTGTTCATCGTCAAAGTCACTCCAAAGTTCACTCGGTTCACTATATTCACTCAGTTCACTATATTCGCTTAGTTCTTGCAGAGTGTGTGCAACACCATCGGGACTAAGCACTGTTTTCTTGGTCGTTTTAGCCTTGCTTTTGCTAGGCGTACGGTACGCGGTGGCGGGCATCGATTCGGACACAGCGATTTTTTTGGATGAGCTCCATCCATGTTGGATGCGTGACGAGAACTGATGCTGCATGTTAGTTTGTGCTTGGGGGCGCTGCGGTAGCCCACGCATAAGCAAACATCCGCCCGCGCGATTTAAACCCTTTGATTTTTATTTTGCCTCATATGAAGCCTCCCGGACTCCTAACCAAAATACGTTTTGCCCCATATGAGGCCTCCCGGATCCCAACGGTTAAGCACCAAGAACCCTTCCAATATAGAAATAATTGGGCCCTCAGCACCCCTCCTATAGTACCTTCCCGGAAGACTGGGAATTAAGTAAATGCAGTGATAGATAAGAAACTTTTTGCCTGCAAAATAAGAAAAGCCAGATACCACGATGGATAGAAAATCATCCATTACATCACCACAAGGCCCTCTAAAAATAGGGGACCAAGATCACGAGATTAAGAATCTCCATGTGTACCAATAAATAACCCCCATGTATATTTAGATTAAGTATTACCTTCACCATTGCCAAAAACAACGATATCCACATGTCCCTATTAACTCGAAAGACACCAAATTGAACCCTAATATGAACCCGAATATAGCCTGACTTTAACTGAAGGAAATTAAGCAAATACGATCGTAACCTTCGTCTGGTCACGCCGGGAGGAAAACATTGGTATTCCCGCTTCACCAGACGTCCAGTCCGGAACCCCTTCACCTGTACCTGGGAGAGAGGCAGTTCCCCTTGATGCCCAGCACTGCAGTACCACGAGAGTCAGTTCCCCCTGACGTCCAGCCCTGTAGAACCACGAGACCACGTCGACCAGATTCTCACTCACGGCTCCCTTCACCCCTACCCTAAGTGTCTCTGAGTATATTAAGTTGTGGCTATTAGTTGTGAAGGCAAGGTAAAATATGTGAATATTCCATTTGTAATTAACTGTAGATCTGTGCCCAGGATCTATTTTGAATCTGTGTTACCCTGTGAAATACTAAAGTTTGATCCATACGAGTGATTTATAGGTACGAGATATTGCCTGGTAAATCTGTGTGAACCCGTCTTAAACTAATTTACCCACACGCTTCATCTTCACATTTTTATCAGTGTTACTTAGCTGGAATATTCGCAGATGTTCCTCTTATGTGTCCTTTATTCTGTATGTAACGAAGTTGAAGTCAAAGTGTATAACTTGAATTTATTCCCTTCTTAAATCTCCTATTTACCTAGAACCTACGCCCAATTATAAGATTATTTTATCTACTTAATTACTATCCAGAGAGCTTTATCATATTATCCCCCTTTATTTTGAAAGTCAAGACCCCATTCGTTGAATTAGTATTTATTCGTTGACAATTTCTATTCTATTAATTCTTGTGAATAATCTAATAATATACTTATTTGGATCATATAATACTTTCCACACGTATCTAGGAATTCCGTTTGTTTATTCATATGTCAAGTTAGCCTACGTTTAGGCTATTAATTTGTTTCGGTTACTTGATTTAGCAATTATTTATTATAACCATCTCAAGGTTATAATATAACGCTACAATAGTTCTGCGTTTTAAATAGGAATTTGTTAATTTATTCAGAACTCCTTTTATGCCAAGTTTTGGTATTTAATTAATACAACTTCGTTGTCTACGCCATTTCATATAGCTATTTTATTAAGTTGTTTATTCACGCTATTTATATCTGCACTCCTAAATTACTCAGTTAATTTATTCCAACCCTATTACTCCGGATTGTCCATTATCCTTCAGTCACGTTAATTACTAGTGCATCTGAATTCCTCCATTCGTGTGATTTGACTTCATCTCTGATCGAAGTATTCTTTGTGTCGTATTTGAGAGATTATTCAAATTTATTCTTAGAGGGCCAAATTCTAATTTTGCTCATCTTCCCTCTTAGACTTGAATTATCCACCTAGTTTGAACCTTTAAGTTAACATCGCATTCATTCATATTATTATTTTCCGTGACCGCAGTCCATCCTAGCTATACCCCCCCCCCCCCCCCCCCCCCAGGCGGCACGTTTGATATTTTACCTGAGTGCGGCCTAGCTTCCTACCCCGCGCAGTGAATGATACGTTCCATTGTCTTGCGTAGCATTCCAGAATACTTCACGTTAGACGCTTGGCTCCCATATATATTATTATCAAGGATATTATTCTGTTTATATATGTATCTGTATCCTATGCATATTTTTCCTTCCTTGATTGTTGTGTAACTTAATCTAGTACTCCATTTGGGAATAAGGTTATTATTAACTCTTCCATTGTATTTATTGCTTGATCCCTGTTTTACATATAACAGTCGAGCCTAGTGTATATATAACCTAGTTATGTCTGTTAATAAATAAGAGTGTAAATTACCTTGTGTGTTTATTGTGTTTATTGTTGCCTGATTGAGTTTACTATTATCATATGCACTGTACTCGATGAGTTCCTGTCAAGGAATATTCCAAATCTAAATATCCTAAATTAGTATTGATCAAAGATAATACTGAAGCTGTTGGATTACAACCCGGCATAACAATCACCAAACAGGAGACCGACATGGCAATTGGATTCTTTTCGCTGAGACACTCCCGAGCCCAGGTGATAGACTACACCATCCCAATCAGCACCGAGTACATGTGGATTCTCGGTGGTAAGGGCAACGTGCAGGTGGACCCGTGGAGCTTCCTCTTCCCTTTCCGGCCTCCTGTGTGGGTGGGTATTGTCGTGGCGCTGTTGGGGATGGCAAGTGTCTTGTTTCTGCTTCCGGCATGTCACTCCAGTGAGGCGCTGAAATCCGACACCGCCATATCGCTCAGCTCGCTCCGTGTACTTTTGCAACAAGGTAATTTGGTATGTTACTCAGGCCGAGACATAATAAGTAGGTTTCTATTCCAAAGTCCTTACATACATAAGGGAGCAACAAGTCCACTGAGTTACCTCGATTGTTTGAGAAGCAGGCCCAATAGAGAAGCTTGGTCTGGGAGGCCACAGAGACATGGCGAGGATGATCCAATCAAAGGCTTTGCCTTCTTCTTGATCGGAGGTCAATGATGTTGTGATGTTCATGTGTAGTTACAGCCAAGGTTTGGTAGTCGCTGTGCCCAGGTATAGTTTGAGGCCAAGTTTGATAGACTTGCTTGTGGAAGCTACAGGTGAGCTAGTTGGAGGCACGGTGGCACGGTGACTATATAAAACAATTTTCGAATCCTGGGAGGACAATATGTTTTCATTAGTTTATTCAAGTGCATTGGGGTTTGTAATTGATTAATATTAAGAACGGGGTGTTACTTAATTCTATAGGTTCAGGAACTAATGTCTAGCGAGGCCGATCCTTAGTGATCTTGGCCCCATTCGTTGTTCTTTCCACTCACTAAAACATTACGCTTTCCATAATGCAGTTAGGTCGAGTACATGATTAGATTGATATCCAAAATTTGAAAATGAATATTAATCATGATCGTTCATTCAACCTTTAACTGTGTTGGTGGTGGAATGGTTTAGATGCTTATGTTCTGGGTGTGGTGTCCCGATTTCAAATTCTGGGAGGATCATATGCTTTCATTAGTTTATTCAAATGCATTGGGGTTTGTAATTGATGATTTATGTTAAGAACGGGGTGTTACTTGACAAGTATATTAGTACTTGGACCAGCTACAGATGAAGTAAGCACACTAATAGTCCCAGACATGCAACAATTTTAAAGTGAAGTTGCTATGCTAAGAGTCCCAGCTGTAAACAATCTGTCTTTATACTGTTCATTGCAAATGCTACAGGTTCAACCCCAGCTACAAATAAAGGGTTCAGATCAATAGGTTAGCTGAAAATGGTGCCTACAAAGATAGCCCCCAATGAAGGGCTACATGGTTGCTTGCTCTAAAAATCTAGTGGTAAACTAGTCTTAACCGTAGATGAGGTGTCAAAGCTGGGGTAATTCGTAGTAAGAAGGGCACCATTTGGCTAAGTAATACCAACACTCACAGAGGTGTCAGGGCAGGTATGACTCGGAGCAAGAAAGGCACTAGCGCTGTCTACCTGGTGTCTATACAATTTTTGACACCCTATTAGGAGGCATATAATTTATAAATATTGACATACACTGTCTCTTTAATTGGGAATCCATGACCTTTTGGTTCCATCCCTTTTGTCTGAGGGTCTTGGTTGCTGTCATAGCAGGAATGATTGTAGAATTAGTTCTAAAGCAGTAGCTTACATTTATTTCAAAGCTAAAAATATAAATTTAGCCATGTTTCTGCTGTCTTTTCACTTCAGGAACCATTGAATTTCATCTCCATATCTTCAAGTTCACTCTGTGTTCATTTATTTATTCTGTTCCACCTATTAGAAGTTGATGATGCAGCTTAGTAAAAACTACCTTGCTCTATGTATATATATATATATATTTATATATTTCACGATTTTAAGGGGGACAAATGCAGGTTATTTTTACTCACATACATTGTCTGGTTATATATAATAATGTCATATAAATTGGTAAACCTAATGGTCTAATGTTTGATGCAATTGGTTATAGAACTGAGGGATGCTAAGCTTTTTGAAACTCTAAAATGAAAATGAAAATATTTTAATTCAGCTGATATAACAAAACATAGAGCAACTTGGTGATTCCTGTGACAGTTATTAACAGATTCTGAATAGAAAATGTATTTTGTATTCTATTCTTTATGGCTA
Source organism: Paralithodes platypus (assembly GCA_032716605.1). Taxonomy (NCBI): domain Eukaryota; kingdom Metazoa; phylum Arthropoda; class Malacostraca; order Decapoda; family Lithodidae; genus Paralithodes; species Paralithodes platypus. The sequence continues at coordinate 30,315,657 of CM064546.1, forward strand.
TACCATTCAAATTCAAGATGTGATCGGAGTTTCCGGCTGGTGGTGGTGTGAGCGTGTGGTGTTGGGGGTGTGGATGTTGATGACGTTGGTGCTGACTCGGAGCTACGCTGGTAACCTTATGTCCCTTCTGGCTGTCAGATATATCCCCATGCCCATACAGTCACTCAGGGATGTTGTGGATAACCCTGTCACTGTTATATTTCTCGAAGGAATTTATCAACACCATTTAATAAAGGTAAATACATCTCTCGTAATTTAAGTTATATACTAAGTATGTTGCTATTCATCATGCTTTTGTTATTCTCTCTAGAAGTTAAGTAAGAGTAATATAAGCTAAATGATTATTTTTTTTTAAAGATTATACAATCTTAAATGTTTATCGATAATGAGGAAGGTCATATTCAATCAATTAATCACCGATGTCCTACACCATAGCGACGACACTTAGCTGCAATCACCCTTCGACTCAGCTACCGGGTTATCTCTCCACGAAGTCCTAGGCAATGATTCAACACATCCCCCTGCTTCCTCCTATTTACTTCACTACACCTAAACACACCACTTTTCTTTCCAACACACCTCCTAAATTACCTCGAGGAAACTTGGTGTGGAAGAGTGGCTGGTGCGTGTGATAATGAAGATGAATGAGGATTCGTGAAGTGCGGTGAGGGTGAAGGGTGTACTAAGTGATGAATTCGCAGTCTGTGTTGGAGTCCATCAGGGTTCAGTGTTAAGCCCCCTCCTCTTTATTATGGTCTTGGAGGCACTGTCTAGAGTTTTTAGAGGCGAACTCCCATTGGAACTGTTTTATGCAGACGATTTAGTCCAAATAGCTGACAGTATGCAAGATGCTGAGGCCAAATTCAGAGAATGGAAAGAAGGCATGGCGAGCAAGGGTTTAACACCTTAAGAGCGGCCTAGGCGGTATATAATATGTAGCCACCAGCGGGGTGTTTTTACCCAAAATAGGGCTGTTTACGTGATCATTTTCATGCCTAAATAAGACCCAGAGCGTAAAACAAGTATCTATCCCTGAAAGGGCATAAACAGAGCTTTCCAATGACACCACAACGATCCTTGTATGATGGCTAGTTTTCTTGCAACAACCGCGCAACACGAGTGCAAAAACCATGTAATTCGGTACATTCCCCATACATTTCACTATGTAGCGATTGTGAGAGGGTGGAGGAGGGTGGGATTCATGTCAGTTGGTCCGCCGCGGTGGTCTGGAGCAGTCATACGCTCGCTACTCTCCTGCCACCACTTGTCTCTCTCTCTCAGCAACATTACGTGCTGAAATTGCCACACGACCTATGTCGCGCGCCGCCACATAGTCCAAATTTATTTCACTCGACTTATGATGCACGCCGCCAATAAGGGGTTAAGAGTCAATATTAACAAAACCAAGGTTATGCATTGTAGATTGAGAAGAGGCAATGTGGATAAGAGCGGTGCATACCCATGTGCAGTGTGTGGAAAGGGTGTGGGGCCGTGGGCGTTAACTCAATTCAATGTAGGATCTGTCGATGTTTGGTACATCATGGGAGCAAGCGCTGTAGTAGAATAAAGGGACCCCTGCCGAAGGATAAGTCAGAAATAGAGAAATTTGAGTGCGTAGTGTGCAAAGGCGAGCTTGTGTTAAGTGATAATCCTGTGGCTGTGAATTTTGGAAATGAGTCATTGGAGCTGGTGAACATGTTTTGTTACCTAGAGATAACATCTCTGCCGGTGGTGGTGCCGAGGCTGCCACTGTTGCTAGAATTAGATGAGGCTGGGGAAGTTCAGAGAACTGCTGCTAATCCTGACCACGAAAAGAATGCCTCTCCCCCTGAAGGGAGAAGTGTATGCCTCATGTGTTAGAAGTGCAATGACGTATGCCTCAGAAACATGGGCCGTTAAAGTAGAGGATGTCAACAGAATGGAACGTAATGAGATGAAAATGGTAAGATGGATGTGTGGGGCCAGGCTACAGGATAGAATATCAAATGTTGAGCTGAGGAGATGTTAAGGTATAAAGAGTATTAGTGAGGTGATGCGTACAAGTAGACTGGGATGGTATGGACATGTGGAGAGAATGGATGAACAAAATTGGGTGAAAAAATGCAGGTCTGTGATTGTGGAGGAAGCTGCACCAAGGGGTGGACCGAGGAAGACCTGGGATCGGACTATACGTGCCGATCTCAAATCCAAGAACTTGACAAGTGAAGCAGCCCTTATCAGGGTTGCCTGGAACGCCGCCATTAGGACAAGAGACTGAAACTGCACGTATGTGTGGAACACTCAGTCTTAAAATTGTATGTATGTATGTATGTATGTATCTTGATTTTGGCTTTTTATCACTCGTTCAACCTTTGGGGGGACGCTTCTTACAGGCAACTTTGACTTTTGTCTCCTTCAATCACCTAAGGATTAAATAAAATTATAATATGAATACTGGATTTTCCTCATCCATGAGCCACGATGTCTTCATAGAGGTCTCTTTTATTCAGATTTGCTAGCCGACTTCAAGTTGGCTGGACATGTGCTCTTATAGATTATGTCCCCAATGTCTAGAATCAGTACCAAAGAATAATATACATGGGGTTTATATGTGATAGACACTCAACCTCATTGTTGAGTGTTTGTGTCTTACAATCATATGGCAAGACAGGAAGCACAAGAGTGTTTAAAACCCGCAACATAATTTTTTCTGTAACAATATACACATCACCATAAACTCCTCTTGGCTGAGAAGACAAACAACATTGTGACCTGATCCACCATTGTTATGACTCTCACTACAGAAATAAGTGAATTTATTCAAGATCTCTACTGTGTGTTCTTACCACAGACACATACCCCCCCCCCCCCAGGGGGTAAGGGGGCTTTCACTTATAGAGGAGGACAAAAATAATATGCCCCACGCATCCTACTGCGTGTCGTACAAGGCGACTAATAGGAGGGCTGGTGTTAGACTTCCGGACCAACAGCCATTACTATACAGTGATGCATTGTTCTTGGCGCTGGCTATGTTTCGTATGGCAGCACTGTGACATAGCTTCATTGTTCTAGTCCAAGTTGTCTAATGGTGGCACACTGGCGGTGGATGGTGCTCCTTCCGGACCCGGACCTGGCGCCTCGGGCCCAGCCTGGACGAAATAGATCCAGAGGGTACAGTATGTAGTGTTTCTCCGGACTGGCACTCTCCGCCCAACAGTATGGGTGCCCGAACCTGGTGGTAGCGCTCCAGGAGGCTGCCCTGTCATTGGGTGTAAAATACCAGACCAGTCGTAGTGCCGTGTATGTTCACGGGGTGCGTCCCTGCGGCTGGTTAGGGTAGGGCGCATCGGGGCCACTGGATCTTTTTCAGACCAGTCGTAGTGCCGTGTATGTTCACGGGGTGCGTCCCTGCGGCTGGTTAGGGTAGGGCGCATCGGGGCCACTGGACCTTTTTCCCTTGTAATCTCTTGGGGGAAGGTGCTGAGAATGGTCGCCGGGGTAGACTTGAGCCAGAGTTCTGGGGGGGGGAGGGAGGTACTATGATCCCCATTTGACAGCATAATCACCTATTATGACACAACAGAAAGATAAAAAACGTAAGTGCGATGTTTCAAAACCACACATGATACGGACAAAATTAATGCCCCCGACAGTTTTAGACTTGCTAGTGTGAATGTTGGTAGTTTGAATCTGAGTGCACATGAAGTGGCTGAGATGTGTGAGTGGAAGCGAGTGGACGTCTGCTATGCCCAGGAAGCACTCTGGAAAGGGTATGGGGCAGAGTGGATTATTGGAAGAAAGAAAAGATATAGGATCTACTGGAAGGGGGTTGAGACTGATAAAGCGAAAGGAGGAGTGGGTGTTCTGGTGGCTGAAGAGTGGGTGGAAAGTGTGCTTCAGATTAGGAGAGTTAGTGAAAGTCTGTTTGTCTTGAAGTTGAAAGTTGGTGAAAGAACTCTGAATGTGATATCTGCATATGCCCCACAGGCTGGCCTACAGATAGAGATAAAAGAGGACTTCTGGAATGACACCATCAGTGTCATTTTTGGCCTTTTGGAGAATAGAATAACAATCCTGGGAGGAGACCTGAAAGGTCACGTGGGAGCATCTGCAGATGGATACGAGGGAGTACATGGAGGAAATGGTTACGGAAGGAGAAATCTGGAAGGCATATATATATTGGAGTCCTGCGCTACACTCAACATGGTTGTGTGTAACACGAAGTTCAAGAAAAGACGGAGCCATCTGGTCACATATATCTCTGGGGTCTCCAGTAGCCAGATAGAATACTTGTTGGGTAACAAGAAAGACTGGAATCTGGTTCGGGATGTAAAGGTCATCCCGAGCGAAGAATGTATCCCCCAGCATTAGCTACTTGTGTGCAACATGAGCTTATACAGAGATCATGAGCGCAAGAAGGTATATATGCCCAAAAGAAGAGAGTGGCTGCTGAAGAACAAGGAAGTTAGGGATAGGTTTCATAGTGAACTGGAGGAGATTAATAGAAATAAGGAAGCTAGGCTTAGAGATGTAAATAGTCAATGGAATTTCCTTAAGCATAGCCTTGTCGCTGCCACTGACAAAGTCTGTGGGAAAACAAAGGGTCACCCCAGGAATGAGACCTCCTGGTGGTGGAACGATAAGGTAAAACATGTTGTGAAAGAGAAAAAGAGATGCTTCACAGCATGGAAGAAGGGAGGCAGTAAGGAGGAACACCAGGCAGCTAAACGAACTGCCAGAAGAGTTATTTACAATGCTGAAAAAGGCATTAAGGAACTTGTCCACGAACAAGTGTGTAACACAGACAATACCAATGGGATCTTCAACCTAGCTAGGCGAGTTAAAAATGACAGTAGGGATATTATAGGTGAACAGTGTGTTAGAAACGATAATGGAACGATTGTGTATGCAGAATATGAAATCAGAAAAGCATGGAAGGCACAATATGAACGATTGCTAAATGTATAGTTTGAATGGGATAAGGAACAGCTTAGTATCGAAAAACCAATACCTGGACCCCCTCCTTTGATAGCACCAGCTGTAGTGAGCGACGCAATCAATAAAATATGAAGAAGGGTAAAGCTCCAGGGTGCTCTGATATAGTCGCTGAAATGATAAAAGCCTCAGGGGAGACTGGTGTCAGCTTAGTCACTGAGACGATAAACACCATTATTAAAGAGGAGAAAAACCCTGAGAATTGGCACAAATGTGTAATAGTAAATATATACAAAGAAAAAGGAGATGCGCTAGATAGAGGTAATTATAGGGGCCTGAAAATGTTTGACCAAATCCTGAAGGTGTGTGAGAGAGTCTTTGAAGGTTTGATCAGGCAAAGCATCTCCATTGATGATATGCAGTTTGGTTTTATGCCAGGACGTGGTACAACCGATGCTATCTTCATAGTCAGGCAGATACATGAAAGATACTTACTAGAATGCATGGATCTTTACTTTGTGTTTGTAGACCTGGAGAAGACCATTGACAGGGTACCTAGAGATGTTGTGCAGTGGGCTATTAGGAAACTTGATGTGGAAAAGTGGCTGGTGCGTGTGATAATGAAGATGTATGAGGATTCGCGAACTGCAATTAGGGTAAAAGGTGTACTGAGTGAGGAGTTCACAGCCCGTGTTGGAGTTCATCAGGGTTCAGTGTTAACTCATAAGCTGCGCAGCTATGGTATTTGAAAGTGCCCGCCATACGAAAGTATTCTGATTCGTTCCTGACTAAAATTGTCCATTTACCATATATATAATTAACTCTTATCCTAATGCGCCTATTTTACTTTTAATATGAACAAATGAACATTGGAAAGCAATAGCACAAGTTGCAACAGCAATTGGCTGATGAAAATTGTATATTTTAGCCCCGCGGTCGTAATCTGACCTTGAGCGGTGAGAGACAAAAACCCTCCCTCTCTCTTGTCTCGGATAGTACTGATAGACAAGGGGAGCTCTCAGACTGGCTTGGAGGGTCGGAGATACACTCCTCCACCAACCTTCTCTCTCCCACCCGCCCTCGCATGAAAATACTCGATAAATTTTGGGAATAATAGAAAAATACCTGGTAATTGAGGAGGGGCGAAAAAGGGGGGGGGACACATGTGTTGGAGTGTTAGCAAGTAATGGAGGGGAATTATCTCACCTAAACACAAATTGCTTTGTTTTGAGTGCCACTGGGGTGTTTTTAAAAGTTTTAGGCCTTGGATCTTTAGAGTCTGGCCGCAATCGCCCCCAGTAAAATCTCTTAAGAGTCTGGTCGCAGTCCTGAGGTTAGGCCCATTCCTCTTTCTTATGTTCCTGGAGGCACTGTCTAGAGATTTTACACCTCATGAGTATGCCTCATGTGTTAGAAGTGCAATGGCGTATGCCTCAGAAACATGGGCCGTTAAGGTAGAAGATGTCAACAGAATAAAATGTAACAAGATGAGAATGGTGAGATGTATGTGTGGGGCCAAACTGCAGGATAGAATAACAAATGATGAGCTGAGGAGAGGCTAAGGTATAAAGAGTATTAGCGAGGAGATACGTACATGTAAACTGGGATGGTATGGGCATGTGGAGAGAATGGATAAACAATATTGTGTGAAAAGATGCAGGTCTGTGAATGTGGAGGGAGCTGCCCCAAGGGGTGGACCGAGGAAGACCTGGGATCGGACTATACGTGCCTGGAACGCCGCCATTAGAACATGAGACTGAAACTGCACGTATGTGTGGAGCACTCAGTCTTAAAATTGTTATGTATGTATGTATTGCCTCACTCAAAAAGCCACCAAATGTTTGAATGTCACATTGGCTGCATTAGAACTATGTTTAGCCTTAAAATAATCAAATATATAAAACAAAATAGGAATTAAACTATATAATGTATTAGTTTGTGCATAAAATCATTATATTTAGTAGCAGTCTCTATGTTTCCAATGTAGGGCTTAAGATCTCAGCCGCTATCACAGCGGGCCGATTTATCGGTACTCACGCGAAGTACTAATAATCTCTAGAGTTGCACCTCAATTCACTACTAGGCATGTTGTACACACCCCGAGACAAATAAGGAAGGAAGAGAAAGCGAAGGAGAGCAAGAAGTTATAGTTACCCATTTAATCTAGCTGCTCTCCTCTTAGCCATACTCCATTTTCTATGAGCCTGAACCAGTACATGTAACAGTATCAGTCTCTTTGCGCCCACCGTCGATGACACACGCCTTTTTTGTCTGTGTTTCGCGAGTGCCTAATATTGCCTGCCCCTTCGCCTCAACTAAGTGAGTGTGAGCCTTTTCAGGCTGTTGAGGTTTTAGAGGAATGTTTCAGTGATGTAGGCAGCACTTTACGGATTTATGGCATGTGTTTGGGTGTGCGCGGAGTGCTGGAGACGTATTGCATTATATTGTTTACTTCGAGGGTGGTTGGTCCTCAGCGCCGCATAGCGGTCGTTGAGTGCACTATTCTACCCTCGCTTTTCGGGTTAAGGTTCACTTTAATAAACCTTAACGTAACTTGGAGGGGGGGGGGGGGGGGGATGTATGCTTCCCGCGTGATGCATTGTGTTTCATTTCCCTTTTTTGCGTGATTTTTGTTTTATTTTGTTTTTCTTATGACTGCATGTCGAAGTTTTACAAGACTTGAGCATGAAGTTTCTTCGGATTCTGCTTTTGTGAGAGCATAGGGCACACAGCCTTTATTCTCTTTCAAATGTGCTGCTTAGGTCTCAACTGACCTATAAGCCCTTCTGACTTGTTTTTCAACATGTCCATAGTTGGTGGTCTTGTAATTCGTCGCGTGGTTCACACTTTCGTCAGTTCCTTTTCGCTTCCCCGGGCCTACTTGACTCGAGGATACGTGGTTCTGGTAACAATGTCAGTCGGGGCGCTAACCTAACTTATTTTATTCCTTTAACGTATTTGTGGGGTTCTCGGGCAGTGTTTAGCTTTGTTACTAGGTTCTTTCACTCACGGTTTAACGCTGCCCTAGTGTTTTATCTTATTCTGTGTTTTGTGTAACTAAGCTAGGCCTGTTTTTTACCTTGAGCGGACCAAGTCGGAATGGGCCACACAAGTCCTTTCCTTCTATTTTTCTCTTGTCTTTTCTGACTTGGTGGTTATGGTCTTATACGCTCTTGTTAAACTTCTCGCCTTAATGTTTTGTGTAACTTAGCTAATCGGTTTTTTGCCTTGAGCTGACCGCACTTGGGATGGTCCATACAGGACCTTTCCTTCTTCTCCTCTTGTCTCAACTGACTTGGAGGTCTCGGTCTCGTCGATCTTGTTAAAATTCTCGGTTTTCTTACATTTTAACTGTTTCTGTTCTTCCCCTGCCTGTATTTACTTGAGCATAGGGGGGGATGTCTGGAAACTGTAAGGGCCCCGCTCACAGGGAGGCTCGAGCTGGACAAGTTGACTCGACATTCGTGTTTACACACGTTTTTACACACGCGAGGGTCTCCTGGTGTCCTCGGCTCCTTCATCTTTTCTAGAATATGGAAGAGCTGGGCGTTCTATTGTTAAGGGTGGAAATACATGGATGAAGATACGCGAACACTTAATAATAGATAATGCTTATGCATAGATTTATAATCAGAAGTTGCGCTAGTGAGCAATATGTTCTCGCTCATATGTACGTATATTTACATACATATGTGCATATGACCATATAAATATAAATACACGTACAGTACATATATATATTATATACCTTATATTCTCAACCGGGCTCGAACCATTGACAGCACGTACACACGGACATACATATACATAAATATATGCACATTACATGCATATATGCTCTTCTCTTATCCTACCTGATACTCTCAGCCGGGCTCGAACCACAAACAGTATACACTATACACATATATATATACATAAATAACGCATACATACATACACATATACGCACACATACATACACATATACTGCACATACATAGATACATATATACACATATACATAAACAAACTCAAGCAAATACATACATAATTATATTCTAATACACACACGCACACACACTTATGCATATATTATTAAAGGTGGGCGCGTATATATGGTGTGACAGACCGTTATTACACATTATTAATAATATTAACAATGGTTGGGATAGGACTATTTTTATATCTGTCAGTTCTTGCTCTTATTGGTTGGAGTGTGTTGAAATGACGAGCTGCACGTGTAGGTCTAGGGGCGTCTGGTGGAAGTAAGTTTCTGTGTCGTGGGTGAACAAGCAGCTTAGATGCAAACTGTTTGAGTGTGTTGTAGTGCTGGGTTGAAAGTGCAGGTATGCTAAGGGTGGTGAGACCTTCCTCGTACCCTGGATATGTGCCACCCAGGATGATCCTGCATGCCCTCCTCTGAACTCTCTGTGGAGTTATCTCTCCGCCCTTCAACTCCTGGAATCGCACCCTGCATCGGAGGAAGGACGACGGGCCAAGAGGTCTCTCCGTCAATCATGGGATACCATTTCCCGTTACGTACATCTTGCCTCTGCCCTGTGTCCAGCCCTCTCCTCTCCATTCCCCGTTCGGTCTCACTGGTGTCCTCGAGGTGGATCCGGGGAACGGGGGTGGGTGAATGGTCGCGTCATGGAAGACCTGTGTCGGCACACATTCCCTTGACAAGTTGACTCGACATTCGTGTTTACACGCGTTTTTTCGCCACACAGGCGAGGGTCTCCTGGTGTCCAGCTATATATATCTGTAATTTTAGTTGTTGCTTGCATGATCTTGTACTGTAGTAACCTTTGACTGATAACTTTGTTTATCTAAATATAATCCTGCTTGACTAGCCTACAGTGACACCAGCGCCATCTGTTGATACAGTATATTAACCCCTTGTGTGCAGTTACACTTTATTTTTATATAATCTCTATTTGGTGAATTGTATATTTAGTCACATATTCTATTATATATATATATATTTGTTTTGCTTTTTTAGGTAGGTTATCACCCCTGGTAGCCTACTTCTGCATATTTCATACTTTTTGTTTTTGGTTATTTTTGTTTTCGGTTAGTCTAGGCTATCATCCCTGGTGGCCTATTTCTGCGTACGGTACTTCAATTTTTTAAATTTTCAGTTAGGCTATCACCGCTGGTGGCCTATTTCTGCGTACCAGTATTTCATAATTTTTGTTTTCGGTTAGTCTAGGCTATCACCGCTGGTGGCCTATTTCTGCGTACCGGTATTTCATAATTTTTGTTTTCGGTTATTTTTGTTTTCGGTTAGTCTAGGCTATCATCCCTGGTGGCCTATTTCTGCGTACTTCAATTTTTAAATTTTCAGTTAGGCTATCACCGCTGGTGACCTATTTCTGCGTACCGGTATTTCATAATTTTTGTTTTCGGTTAGGATAGGCTATAACCCCTGGTGGCCTATTTCTGTTTAAATAAACATAAAATTGTTTTCGGTTCGGCTATCACTGCGTATTCAAATTTAATTTTGTTTTGTTTTAATTTTTGGTTAGGCTATCACCGCTGATAACCTATTTGTGTGTATTTCAACATTTTTGTTTTCGGTTAGGCCTATTTAAGTAAGTGAAGCGACCTGAAGGGAGTGAAGTGTTTTTAAAGTGAGTTTAGTGTTTTTAAAGTGAGTTAAGTGTTTTTAAGTGAGTGAAGTGAACTGAAGAAAGTGATCGTCACCATGCCTCGTGCCTGTACGAACTGCGCCGGTAGGTTTGGTGCTTCCATGTTTGCTCCTGCCGATCCACAAGTCTGCCGACTCTGCCAGCAACGAGAGGATTTGACAGCAAAATTGGATGAAGCCCTCAACAAGATCAACGCCCTCACCAGGAAGCTGGAATCACTCCAAGAGTTTGTAACACTCAACGTTGGAGTATCACTAACTCAAATTGTTTCAACTCCAGCATCCACCACCGCCCCAACGTCATCTGCCAACAATCCAACACCTGCAGTAGACACTGCAGCAGATGCTTCTGACGAACCTGAGCCGACATCAAACCAGGACAGCCGCCCTGTTCACCTTAGTCTCTCCCCCACTCCTCGTGCAAGAAGCCTGCTAGCACGAACAGTACCAACCCCTCGCCCCCGTTCTAACCACTCCTCTCCCCGACCTGTACGTAGAGTCCCGCCACCACAGGTTTCCGGATTTACACCAGTGAGGAACGGTGCACGGCCAACGCAGAAAAGGTCTCATCTACCAGTCACAATGTCCAACAGATTTGAGATATTGGTAGAGATGGAAGACGAACCAGAAGAGACCAGGCTCGTTGGGGATTCCATCCTACGAGGACAGGTCGAAGAGTTCTGCGACAGAGTCCCAAATCAACGAAAAAGATTTTGCATCCCAGGAGCTGGACTGGACGACATTGTGGAAGCCTTCGAAGATACCACAAAGGATGCAAATGAAAATACCCTTTTTGTCATCCATGCTGGTTCAAATGACGTCATGCGCACCAGATCCGAAGAGTTGATGGAGAAATATCGCAAGATGATCCAGCACTACAAAAACAAGTCAAGGAATATCATCATCTCAGGCATTCTCCCCAAGATCGACGCACCTGACAAATTCTACGACAAGGCTTTCAGCACAAATAGCCGACTAAAACATTTGTGTCTGAGGGAAGAAGTTGAATTCATCAACCTCTGGGACAACTTCTACAACCAGCCTACTCTGTTCCGCAAGGATGGCACTCATCTAAACCCTGTGGGTTCAGCACGCATGGGTCGTCTCCTACACGAAGCAGTCCGCAGCCATGGATCAAAAAACGCCATCCGAGAAGAAGCAGCAGTGACATAAATCATCCAACGCCAAGAAAAAAACAGAGGCAACCGAGGACCACCAGCGATAACGACCGAAGACAGCGAGGACCGAGGACAGCCATGAACATAAATGTAGATCCGACAAGAACCAAAAATATTATTAAAGAGCGTTCCGTGAGTTCTAAAATAACAAATTTAAAGGTTTTCTATGCAAACGCTCGTAGCATACGCAATAAATTTTCAGATTTAGAGGAGCTAGTGTTTACAGAAAATTATGATGTGATTGGCATAACAGAATCTTGGCTCAATACAGAAGATAGAGACTTTTTAGCAGAGTATTCACTTCCCGGTTATGTAATGTTTGAGAAAAGCCGAATAAATCGAAATGGAGGTGGCGTTTTACTTTATATCAAAGAAAGTCTTAACCCTACCCTCTTGTCAAAACCTCAAATTGTGAACGTCGACGCATCTTTTGTGCTAATAAAGAATAATAAAGGTACCAAAATAATACTTGCATTAATATACAGACCTCCAGCTCAATCAGTGCAAACTGACCGAGAAATTTACGAACAAATTGCAGATGTAAGTAACTCACAAGATACCGTAATTTTTGGTGACTTTAATTTACCTGTGACCAAGTGGGGCGATACTCTTACTTCACACTCCGGACATGACTTGTATACGAACTTGCAAGAGAGTTCGCTTTATCAATTTGTTGGAACGCCGACCCGTGGTAATAACGTTCTTGACATTGTACTTGCAACAAAAGAAGAATTAATAGAGAATTTGAATGTTGGTGATGAATTCAGTAACAGCGACCATCGTACGATAACTTTCACTTTAAAGTTTACTAGTAACGAACCAAATAGTAGCATCGAAAAAGTCCCTAATTTCAAGAAAGCAAACTTCCATAAACTTAGAGCTATGTTTAAAGAAACTGACTGGAGCTTTTTAATTCACAATAACGACATAAATACATCCTGGAAGTTATTCGAAGCCACTTACCTAAAAGCAGTGCAAGACTGCATACCATCGAAAACTCGGCGTCCAGGCCATAATAATAAGCCCAAATGGTGGAATAAAGATATTTCAAACTGCCTGCTTGCTAAAAAATTTGCTAATGATAGATTAAAATCCTCACAAAATGACGAAGAACGGGTGAAATTTGCAGAGCTACGACGCAAAGCCAAAAAGTTAATTAAGCAAAGTAAAAAGACCTTAGAGTTACATATTGCGAATCAAAGTAAAACAAACCCGAAAGAATTCTAAGTTATATCAGAAAGAAAAAAGTCGTTACTTCAACTGTTGGACCGTTAGTCGATGAAAATGGAGAATACACCAAAGACGAAGAACAAATGAGTAATGCCCTCAATACCTTCTTTGCATCAGTTTTTACAACAGAAGACCTCAGTGATATCCCTACACCATCGCCGATTCAGATTGATAATTCAGATGTTCTAAGCAATATCACCGTTACAGAGAGAGAAGTATTGAATTGTTTAGATAAACTCAAGGTAAATAAAACGCCAGGACCTGATACAATCTCGCCTAGAGTTCTAAAGGAAGCTAAGGATGAGCTCTCTAAACCACTGACATTACTATTCAATAAATCCTTGCAGTCTGGAACTATGCCCGATCAGTGGAAGCTAGCCAACGTAACACCGATATTCAAAAAAGGCAGCAAATCCCTACCCAGTAACTATCGTCCAATTAGCTTAACCTCAGTTGTATGTAAAATGCTAGAAACGGTCATACGAGACAGACTCGTAAATCACTTAGAGGAAAATAACATACTTAAAGATACTCAACATGGCTTTCGTAAAAAACGTTCCTGTTTAACAAACCTCTTAGACTTCTTCCACGATATCCTCAAACTCTACGATGAGATTAAAGCTGTAGATATTATATACCTTGATTTTCAAAAGGCCTTTGACAAAGTTCCCCACAAACGTTTACTGCTAAAACTAAAAGCGCATGGAATACAAGACGGTGTGTTGAAATGGATAGAAAATTGGCTCAGCGACAGAAAGCAAAGAGTAGTCATAAACGGTAAGGCATCAAAATGGACCAATGTAAGTAGCGGGGTACCCCAGGGATCGGTACTAGGACCAATTCTCTTTCTAATTTACATCAACGACATAGATGAGGGTCTCACCTGTACAATCTCAAAATTTGCTGACGATACAAAAATTGCAAATAGCGTACTCTCAAAAGAACAAGTTGACGATATGCAACACAATCTAGATAAATTGTCATGTTGGGCCCAAATTTGGCAAATGAGTTTCAATGCGGATAAATGTAAAGTACTACATATCGGATACCTAAATGAGAAAGCAAACTATTCGATGAATGGCACTCAGCTTAAGAATGTAAACAGAGAAACCGATCTGGGAGTAACAATATCGAGTAACCTAAAACCGAGTCAACAATGTTCAGAAGTTGTTAAGAAGGCAAACAAAATAATTGGCTTTATAGGCAGGTCATTTGAGCATAAATCCAAAGAAGTTATCCTAACCCTTTACAATTCATTAGTCCGCCCTCTTCTGGAATACTGCGTTCAATCCTGGTGCCCTTATTACCAAAAAGATATAAACAAGCTAGAACGAGTTCAACGTAGAGTTACCAAAATGATACCTAGCCTAAAGAACAAACCATACGAAGAGCGTCTTAGAGAATTAAATCTATTTCCTTTAACCCAGCGCAGATTAAGAGGTGACTTAATTCAAGTGTTCAAAATCATCAAAGGCATCGACAATATGAACTGTAGTAAGTACTTCACTATCGACCAATCTAATTACACGCGGGGAAACGGTTGCAAAATTATTGGTAAATCATTTAACTCACACGAATCTAAGAATTTCTTCTTCAATCGAGTTGTCAACTTGTGGAATGGGCTTCCCCGAAACGTTATAGACTGCATCACCGTTGATTCATTTAAACTCCGCCTAGACAAATATCTCGCATCAAACCCGCGACTGACTGCGTTTGTAAATGAATAACTTTATTTTATCCCCCCCTCAGTTACTAACCCATCTGTCCCCTACTAACTTCCTAATCCTGCCACGGACATTAGTTCCAGGGCAGTAATTCCCTTTCCAATGTTCCCTTACCCACTCTAAACCACTGTTTGGACACTTGATCCTCAGTGTTTTGGAGGACAAGCAACCTAGAAGGGTCACTAGATCTGTTGTTGCTTGATTTCCTTTGTACTCCTTTGTACTCCTTTGTACTCTGGCTCTTCATCTTTTTCTAGAATTCCGCTCTACAAGCGAATTTTCTACTTTTTGATGTACCCTGTATCTGTATCTGTATCTGGAAATCGGCCACATCGCCTTTTTCCTTGGTTATTGATGAAGTTGGTGTCCTGTCTAAGTTGAATGTATGTACGGTCCTGGATATGGCTACTTGGCTGATTTCCTATCCTCTGTGTCCTCCTTCTGTGTCTCGTTTCCGCACTACAGGCGGCCTTCTAGTGCACTAGGTGGACTCAGGGACCTGTTGAAAAGTCCTAGGACTCTGCTCACGTGGCAATTGTCCTGTGTGTCTTAGATTCGCCCTCCTATTTGTACCAATTAGGTGTCGGGTAGCTCACACTTGACTTTATACTGACAGGGAGGTTCGGCCTTTACTTCACGTTGTGTTTACACACGTTTTCCGCCAATAAGGCGAGGTGTCCTCTGCCTCTTCCTCTTTCTATAGAAACCCGCTCCACAGGTGGATTTTCTATTCTTGGATGTACCCTGTGACCTGTATCTGTAACCAGGAATTGGCCACATAGCTTTTCCTCTGGTTATTTATGCCCTTTCCATTCGTCTCACCCAGGGAACGGCTGCTTAGCTGGGTTTCCTCCCTTGATATGTCCTCTGTTACCTTCTGTGCCTCGAATCCGCTCCACAGGCGGCTTCTTGCTCCTAGATCGACACAGAGACCCGCTGAAAGGTCCCAGGCCTCCGCTCACGTGGCGTTGGTCCTGTGTGTGTTGGATTCCTCCCTTTCTTCATTGAAATTTTTACCGACCATCCCCACCCTGGCCTCCACTTTTGTGTCTGGCCTGCTGCTCCGCTCCTCGGACTTCACTGGGATCTTAAGCCCTATGTTGAATTTGCTTTTCCTACCAAGTCCAGGACATTCGCCACCCATTGCCGTCGACAGGTTCGGGTGGTTTTTCAGATCGTCAGCCCCTGCCGAAGTCCGCAGCCACCTCCTCCTGACAGGCCTTTTAAGTCCGGGACTGTTCCTGGGTGTGGCTTGGCAGCAGGCTTTCTTGCTTGTGCTGAGCGACACATGCTCCGCCCAATGGGAGGTCGTGGCAAAGCCCTAGTCGTCCTCCTCCAACCATGTGAGTGGAGGTCTGTCGCCGGCAAGGAGCCCCGGGCCTGGGGCTTGGGCTATGCGATGGGCCGCGGGGGGCGATGTGTACGCTCCTCCCGTGGCCGTTTGTACCCGGTTTGCCGTCCCGTCCTGTGGGTGGACTATGCTGGCTCCCTTGCTCGGACAGGAGGGGGACAGGCCAGAGCGCGAGGCCCGCTCTCCGTTTTCGTCAGGATGGCCAGGAGGACGGGGTTGGCCGTGGTAGTTCCTTTCTCCATGACGAGTTTACGGGAGGCTATGCTCCGCACAACGCGTAGCTCCTCCTGGCCAATACCCTCACCCGGCCGTCTCATTGACTTGGTGGTGGGCCTTACACAAAGCGCCCGCACTGGCTTCTCCCGCCCCCACTTCCGGCACTAGACACGTCGGACGTGGGCACGACGGTGGTATAGAAGGGTCTGGCCCGGAGGTGGTCTTGGGCGCCCTCCCAGTCATCGACGCAGTGTCTCAGGAGGTGGCCCAGGTAATCTGGTCCATGTATGGGGGAGGTGCCGTCGCGATAATATCTTCTACACACATTGTGTACTGGACACACTTGTTGTAGTTGTCCGTATCGCGAGCCTTGGGTTCACAGTCGCTATTTAACAAGGCGGGCTTCACACTGAGGGCAATGGGACCTACACAGTGCTCCTGTTCCCCGGAGTCTGGTGTACACGTCGACACTTCGCGTGTCGTGTTCTGCCCGTTCTCGTTCACGAACGTGTTCTGGGATCTTTACCTTCGGCGGCACTGACCGTGCCTTTAGGCAAGCTCGGGCTCGACCACCTTGTTCTGCTGATCCCCTAACACTTCCCTGTATTGCCCCCCCCCTTACTTGCTGAGGCCAGTACCGCGCTTGCTACATATGAGACTGTCACACTGGGTCGCTCGGGGCTCGCTCGCTGCAGCGGTGCCCTGGACTGCTCCCCCGGTGGCCATCTGGATAGATACAGATGCGTCGTGTGAGGTGGGGTGGGGCTCCCAATCTAATATGGGTCGTCGACACCACGGCAAGTGGTCAGGGCTGTTACGCTTATACACTGACATAACCGACACAGATTTATGGTCCCCCCGCAGTGCATTTGTCTCTTCGTACCTCTTTATGTCCACAGCCAGGCTGGGTATACCTTGGATTGCGTTAAACCAACGTGTCACCTGCTTAATTATCCATCCTGATTCTATTCATGCTGTATTCGTCCCATACTGTAATTTCTTCCTTTGCCAAAAAAGGGGGGGGGGGTATTTTTGTATGATTGTACAAAGCCTTTCTTTCAATACATGTATGTCCTGTCTGTTTAGTATTGAGGATGTAGCTCTTACGGTTTTTACATTCTGACTCCACTGTCTCCGGGTTTTGTGTTGGTATGCTTCTGCCTTCTACCCATGTTGTGTAACTACAGAATGTCATATGGTGACGTCCACCATCTCCTGTGTCTCTTCATCCCATACTGTATTTTCTTCCTTTCCCTAAAACAGGCAGAAGGGAGAGTTCTTTTGAATGCTTGTACAAAGACTTTCTCTTTCAATACTTGTATCAACAGTACTGTCTGTTTAGTGTTAAGGATGTAACTCTTAAGGTTTATTTAAATTGGACTATACTGTCTACGGGTTTTTGTATTGGTATGCCTATGCCTCATACCCATGTCTTGTACTTAAAGAGTGTCTTCGGAGGTCATCCACCTGCTGTGCCATGCTTTTTGTGTTTGTAATACTTTACAATTGACTTCACCTTTCCCATGTTGGTGTGCCATTCCAAGGTCGACATGACCAATTCCTTTACCTGCCTGTGCATTATAGACCCTAGACTGATACGCTAGTATCTGTATTTTCTTTATATGCACCATACTGTTACGCTCTTTTTTCCCAATAAACTAAAATGTATATTTGTGTGCTTTCTTGGTCCTCTACTTTGCTAAGGCTTGGGTTTTTCTTGTTTATTAGATGTCCGCCTCCAATGTGGGACTCAAGCCCTACGTTGGAAACGTAGAGAATGCTACTAAATTGGGAGGTTTAACGACCTCCCTTATAACCAAATAAGGAAAACCTTTTATTTGGTAGCAGTCTCAGAGTATCCAACGACAGAGTATCCCGCCCTCATGCCGATCCCGTGCCCATCCAATCTAAACTGATTACTTGATACCTAGATACTGTTACATGTACTGGTGCAGGCTCATAGAAAATTGAGCATGGCTAAGAGGAGAGCAGCTAGATTAAATGGGTAACTATAACTTCTTTCTCTTCCTTCTTTAGTCGTCTCGGAGTGTGTACAACATGCCTAGTAGTGAATTGAGGTGCAACTCTGGAGATTATTAGTACTTCGCGTGAGTGCCGATAAATAGGCCCGCTGTGGTAGCGGCTGAGATCTTAAGCCCTACATTGGATACTCCGAGACTGCTACCAAATAAGAGGTTTTCCTTATTTGGTTATAAGGGAGGTCGTCAAGCCTCCCAATATTTCAAGAACAAATTATGAAACCCATAAGTACCTCAAACATTTCCTCTAATATCTCAAATCACATAGCAATTGTATATATTGTATATAAATTCCTTATGTTTTATGCGTAATATTTATATTATAATGTCCATACAATAAAACCCTTATCCATTATGGGGGTATAATATCATCATTCGTTTTATCCCTGTGCGTTTGTCCTTCAAGGTAGCAAAAAGTGGCATTCTTCAAGAAATCGCCAACAAGGACTCCCAAGGCTACACCACGACTGTCGCCTCTAGTGAGATGGCCAAGAGCATCGACACACTGGTGAAACAGGGAGACCATGTGTTGTTCATGAGAGAAATTGTGAAGAGAATGATCGCTCAGCAATTTTCAAGAACTGGTGAGCCTATTTAATAATGATTTACATACACACACACACAGACATACCTATATATATATACCCGGTATATATATATATATATATATATATATTGTGAAGTTAACCACTCCGTTAGAACCGCATGGCTTGTCCTACAGTGACTCGCTAGGATCGCCAGGGCAGTGGATGTGGCTACAGTTGATGTATTATTGTGTGCTTTATTTCATATGAAACTCGTGGCATGGGCAGTCCAGAAAGGCTCTTTGTTTTCACCCATGTCAAGGCTTTATATATTTAATTGCAAAGTATATGTTTTATCATTAAGTAGTAATGATAGGATTTGAGAGAGAGAGAGAGAGAGTAGAAGAGAGTGAGAGGAGGCGCGCAGTGTTTTTTGCCATGCGTGATGACGTCACGGCTGGCTGGCCTGGGATTGGTTGGAGGAGTTTATTACCATGCTTGGTGACGTCATGTTTGGCTGGCTTCTTTGTCATTGGCTGAAGGAATTGTTACCGCTTTGTCTATGCGGTGCGAGCTAGTGCTAGTATATATACAGCTCTCTCGCCACTCCCTCCCTCAGATCTGGTTTCTAGAACGCATCCCTCTTATCCCTTTGATATCTGTCCCCCTCTTTACACCTGAGAACCTTTTCCTCTGCCTATCTCTCTCATTTTCCATATCTTTCACCACCTTTTATTAATATTATACCCCCTCTGGTTAACTCTGCATAATCAGCTTCATGCTGGCCAGTTGTATTGTGCGTTAAGGTCTTATATATAACCCATGTATGTTAGTTGTTAAGATAAGTTGATCACGAAGCATTGGTTGGCATTCATATTGTTCAGTACCGCTTCCTATAATTATTAGTGTTCTGCTGGATTAGATAATGCTAGACTAGGAGTCTGATACTATAAGGTATTGTTTCCGATGGGTGCTGGCTTTAGTTAAAAGCTGCACGACATACCTGAGAACTGGAGTTGATTGGGTAAATTCTAGTCTGTGTGCCATTGAGAATGGAGCATGCACGAATGAGGGCTTTTTGCCTATACCATTCTGCACTGTTTTAAGCTCGTTGTTTGTCTTTGAGGTACGCCAGGAGAACGCTTAATACTTCGGTATTAACACCTTACGAGCGGCCTATGCGGTTTATTTATGTGTACCGCACAGCGGGGTGTTTTTAGCCAAAATAGGGCTGTTTACGTGATCATTTTCATGCCTAAATAAGACCCAGAACGTAAAACAAGTACCTATCCCTGAAAGGGCATAAACAGAGCTTTCGAATGACACCATAACGATCCTTGTATGATGGATAGTTTTCTTGCAATAACCGTGCAACACGAGTGCAAAAAGCAGGTAATTCGGTACTTTCAGTACATAATTGAGTATGTAGCGAGTGAGAGAGGGAGGAGGGAGCTGAGATTTGTGTCAGTAGGTTCGCCGCGGTGGTCTGGAGCAGTCATACGCTCGCTAGTCTCCTGCCACCACTTGTCTCTCTCTCTCAGCCACATTACGTGCTGAAATTGCCACTCGAGTTATGTCGAGCGCCGCCACATAGTCCAGCTTTTTTTAACTCGACTTATGTTGCTCGCCGCTAATTAAGGGTTAAGGTTTCTCAAGAGAGCTACCCTTCATTATAACGTAATATTTGACGCACAGACTTGAGATTTGCACTAGGCTATGCGGCATGCCATGCGCACCAGTATCTCGTATCATTGACTCTAGCTAGACTTCATCAGTCACAGTAGACATTAAGTATATTAAACCAATTACTCTTTTTATGCATACCCGTTTATGATTACACAAGCATTTCGCAGCCTAGTTTGATGTATTGAGACACAAACGACTTAGG
This sequence comes from Paralithodes platypus, assembly GCA_032716605.1. Classification (NCBI taxonomy): domain Eukaryota; kingdom Metazoa; phylum Arthropoda; class Malacostraca; order Decapoda; family Lithodidae; genus Paralithodes; species Paralithodes platypus. The sequence goes on from CM064546.1 coordinate 30,336,350, forward strand.
TTCTTTTTGTTGATAGGAATACTGCATTGTCGTGGCGATTATTATTATTGTTGTGGTGTATAGGATATTCTTGGCTCCGACTGCATTATATCTCCTGCCTTTTTGTGTGCACAGCCTGCACAAGCATTGTTCCGCTGCCTGCCTTTTTGGGTTCCATTTCCGATTCGAGCATCTTGATAGCATCTAACATTTAAAGAAGATTCCTTGTTGGTGTTGAAGGACTTTAGTGCACTTTCTTTCATGCAGGAGTGCCTCACATTTATTGATTAAAGTAACGTAAGCTGTAACTTCTCTTACCACCTTACTTTGCATACCATATCCAAGCACCTTCGGTTATAGGTAGTAATAGGCTGTTTTCACATAACATTAAGCCTAGAGTAGACGCACATTTATTGAGAGTTTAATAACCTATTATTGCATATAGAACTCTGGAGAGTATTTGTGATCTTTGTTCAGTGGGAATATACATCAGAGGTTGGATCTAGCGCTTTCCGTTGTAGCATTTATGCCATTACTAGTCCAATGAATAAGAACCCTGATATATTTAAACCTCAGTCGTAACAATATATATATATATATATATATATATATATATATATATATATATATATTTATATATATATATATATATATATATATATATATATATATATATATATATATATATATACAGTATACTGTATATATATATATATATTCTTGAAGGCATGTGAAATTAAATAATACAGTATATTTTGCATTTATATATTTATTTTTGTCTTGGTGGTGTAATGGTTAAGGTGTCTATAAATCTGTGTGTGATAACGAATCCTGGAGGATCACATATATTCTTTCATTAATATAATTTGGAGGTGTTTGGTGTTGTGTTGAAATTAATAAAACAAACAAAAATATTCAGGGATTCAATATCTCTCGCAATTTTACGTTGTTGGTCATTTGGTAGATGTAAGAGAGTACCGTAGTTATCAGAGGGTTGTTGGGTTGTTGGTGGTTGTAACGTTTCGACTATAACATTAGTCATGATCACACAGTTGGTTATGGTAAGAGTAGGTGTAGAAGGGGGTTATATAGGGGGATCCGGGATCTAGCGTCGCATGTTCTGCACAGGTGGGCGGGGCTATTCGGTGATCGGCGTTCGTGGTTGTCTGGCTGCTGCTATCAGAGCACTATGGCGTTGTTTGGCTGGCTGGACACTGGGGCATCACCAGCTGGGCGTTGGATGATGGGTGTTGAGTGGTCATTTTCTTCTTGTTGTCATTTTCTTTACAATACCCCCAGCCAATGCCCAGCTGGTGATGCCCCAGTGTCCAGCTAGCCAATACGCTGAACTAACCTCTTCATTTAATCTAGTATGTCTTAAAGAAAATTTATTACCTGGCTACACTAATATATATATATATATATATATATATATATATATATATATATATATATATATATATATATATATATATATATATATATATATATATATATATGTATATATATGTACACAGTATCTATATATATATATATATACTGTATATATATATATATATATATATATATATATATATATATATATATATATATATATATATATATAGCCATTGTTATGCATTTTAGCATTTTAGCAACACTGTTCGCTACTGTTTCGTAATGCCTTAGCCCGCCAGGGGTTGGTTGTTTTTTTGGTCCCCTTTCTCTCTTTTGATTAGCCCCACTAGTTTTCAGATATTAAGATATGTGGTCCAATTGTTTGGCGATTTTAAGATCATATTAGAAACTTGTGTGCCATTTAGGTGTCAATTTTTTCTTGGCGTGCGATAGCGAGCCTGTAATTTTAGAAGGAACTGGCCTTCGGCCGGGACATTATTCTACAAAAAAATGTAAAAATATATCTTAAAGAGGGATATTGGGGATGTTTTTTTTGCATCATGGAGGTTTAGGTTGGAAATATGTATATAAATACAAAATAATATTTAAATAACTATATCGACCAATAAATATACCCTCACGAATATTCATGTCCGCAACTGTACATTAAATGGTTAAATACATACATTTGACTCCCTACAGGAAAATGTGATTTTTACCTAGGACGAGAAGGTTTCCTGAATGTTAACCTGTGCATGATAGGACCCAAGGGCAGCCCTCTGGTGCCTGCTCTGACCCGCAGGTAAGTAGCTGTGTACAGTTGGCCATATAGATTTGTATGGTTTTGTGTATGGAAGGAAACAATACTATGACTGACTTTCACGAACAATTTGCTATACAATTGCTAATTAGTCATATTATATATCTACTGTATTAAAAATACGCTTCTCATTCAATTATACTTATATGCCACGCATATCGAAAATCACGATATGTATACAAACACATAAGGCCAAATGTACAATCGTCTATTGTGGTGTTTTCATCGTTTAATTGCTCACTGTGTCTAATTTATCATTTGTACTGTACTAGTTACTTGAGCAGGCAATACTACCATTGCCGAAGCATGAACAGGGGAAAATACTGTAGACAACTGGCTGTGTTTCACCACCATAATTGATTAATGCAGAGTATGAATAAAAACACAAGGTCTTATCCACATCAAACAACAATAGTACAACATCTGCTTAGAATATTTTCTTCAGTTAACCCATCCAGTACCAGCGTCAGTTGACGTTCGTCAGTAAAAAAGTTACGCGCCAGTTCCAGCGAAGGCTCAGTCAGTAATGTACGATCTTTGTTCTGCTAATATCTAGCAGAAGCTGCTAACATAATTTGAAGACACTGCTGTGAGGATTTGGCAACACTTCTCATGGTCCCTCTCAGATGCTCCAGGTCACCTGAGTTACGTCATCCACTAACTCTGTTGCTGAAACGGTGTTGTCTAGTCGCTTTGGTAACAAGACTGGTACTGGAAGTTACTTTTAATCTACTATGCAGTGGTACAGTAGAGGTTAATGAAGGATCTCGTGGAATCAAACACTCAAAGTTGATCTTAATTAACCTTGCAACTATCACATTATTTTCTAAATTTGAATAAAGTCATCTGCTGATACTAAAATATGATGAAAAATAGCGTCACCATAGACTATATAGAATTTGTTTACCAGGACGGCCCAAGCCATTGAAGCCGGCCTATACAACTTCTACTACAAGACCAACACGCCCAACATCACGACCTGCCTCCAACCTGCCACTAGGATCGCTGTTCAGGAGTCTCTGGCCATCAGTAATCTATGGGTAAGCAACATCAGGCTAGGTTAACTAATTTATATGCGGTAGTCTAATTAGTCAAGAGATTGGTAAGAGAACTACCTACTAGAAATTAGCATAACCTAGATTAAGAATGTAGCATAAACTAGATTAAGTATGTAGCATAAACTAAATTAAGAATGTAGTATCTGACTTAAAAACAACTACTCTATTCTTCAATGAATCAAGAAAATAGGAAAACAAAAATAATTAAGTAGCTCATAATAACTATTATTCAGGTAGTCGAGTAAAATAACCAGATTTTGATGAGAATTAGCAAAACTATTAAGTTCCAAGGACAACCTTCCTCATTAACCCCTTGAGCACCAGCAACGTACGTTATGCGTCGCCTATGTATATAACACTAAACCCAAGTGACGCAATGGTTGCGTTCACATTAATTAATCGTTTCCTATGGCACCTAGAGGGTTCAGATTTGTATGGGAACTGCTTTAGTATCCCTCGCAACAATACCGATGGTTGGAAACCCTCCAAGTCCAGACGCGTGCGTGTGGGCACGCACGGGAGTGATTTCCAATGTTTTGCCTACCCATTCCCCTATGTTAATTGCGACTTTCCGCCGCCCCGCAGGACCCCTAAATGACCTAGGAGAGCGTTTTTGTTTTTTCTTCATTACTAACCTATTCCATGTATTTTCAGGACAAACAAATATGACAACCTGCTGGTCCCACGTTGTACATTTAATATAAATCAGCTGGTGCTCGATGGTTTAATGGGTAGAACCACAATAAATCTGCGGGGTAAATCTCTCCACCACCAGATGACAATTAAGTCAAGTAAACAATAAGGATGACAAAATTGGTTGTGTGCATAGAAAGGGCTAGAAGGTAATTTAGTAAATTTATATATTAGATATATTTATGTAACTCTACTTTTTTCATAATAATCACTTGTGTTTCCTCCTCCCCAGCTAAGCACCCCTAAATTAGTGTCCAAATATAGTGGCACTTCATATAATGATATACTATATAATTATATATATATATATACAGTATATATACAGTATATATATATATATATATATATATATATATATATATATATATATATATATATACCGGTATATATATATATATATATATATTGTGACGCACCCCAGTGCTGGGCAACGCAACCTGATTGTACTCCTTGGTACTCCACTGTACCGCCCGTGATCTGGCTACCGTCAGCCGCTATGTATATTGAGTGTGACAACTTATAACTATGTTCTTTGTATCTCTGCAAAGGTCTCGTCATGTGCTAACCAGTGGTGGGTTTTGTTTTAAGCCATGTCGAGACCTTCCATTTAATATGTAGTATCAATAGAGAAGTTGATAGATAGGATAATGGGAATTCAGAGAGAGAGAGTGAGTTGGGCTTCAGAGCAAGAGGGTAGCAACACGCCGCGCTGCCGGCCGGGTGGTTGCCAGACGTATGGACTGGTTGGCAGCCTTGCCCTTATAGCTAGGCGCGATAGGGTTGGTAGTCCATTGTTGCCTGCCTGGGCTGGGCCCATGTTGTCGTACAGCACACTGCCTGGAGGTTGGCTGTGTGTTCCTTAACCAGGTTGCCTAGAACCTTTGAGATTCTAACATCCCTTGCTCTCTCTCCCCACTTCTCACGGTTGCACTCTTTCTCTCTGACGACATTACTCTCATTTCATTCTTCTCTCTATTTAAATGCATAACCTTCCCTTGAGGTCCTAAAGGAGTTTCAGCACTCACCTCTCGTATTACTCTTAGGACAAGCATATATTTACATGTATTAGATTTAAGGGGTTAATGTGAACAGCGATCTTCTTGATGAGGATAGTTGGTGAACGTTCTACATGTTCACGAGTTATATGCCCTGCTCATCATCCCATTTGTGACTAGACTGGTGCCATGTGTAAGAGCCCGACCATGCCCAGGAGTTGTCTGTAGAGGGACGAGGACTTAGCCTTGATTTGCATACCGAGCCAGGAGCGAGTGTAGCACCCGAGACTACAGCTCGCTCGTAGTGCCGGTATAGTAGAGTAACGTAATTTATCTGTCCTTGTGTTCTCTACAGTCTTCTCCTGGGTTCTCGCTTTCGGTGCTGGGACTCGTTGTTCCTGTGACTTGGCCTGCTAGCTAGAACACATGGGGATGATGAGTGGGATATATCTTTATTTTACTATGCATTGCAGCTCTCTTTAAGTATATATCTATAACACTTTACAATACACATTACTCACACACAAGACAACACTATTAATACTTTCATGTATCAATTAACTGCACTGTCGTTTTGCTGCTGTGTCCGGAGTTCTGTTGCGTAGGGCGCATACGGACTCGGAGGGGAGACAGAGTGAGAGAAGCGAAGTAGCCTATGCGGTAGTAGGCTACCGGCGCAGTACTGTTGCCTGCAACCTTTTAGTTATTCCAAGTATAGATTCATTATTATAATAAGTGACTACTGTTTATGTTCCTCCCATGTGTATTATTAGGTATCTACTGGATCATGAACATCTTGTATGCTACATGCTAGTGCATGTTAGTAGGGGACAGTTAGTGTAGTGCACGCGCTTTCAAGTAGGCGTGTACATTTGTCATTTAGCATTTCACTGTCATACCTTTAGCCTGCTTCTATTCTACATTATTAGAGGCTTAATATTAACGTAGTTTCTTGAGTATTGCATTTCTTTAGTAATAACGTAACCTATAAATGTCTGAGGGAGTTTAGCCTCATAGCCTACCCCTGTTGTACACTTTCGCCGAGTTAAGGTACCTCGTTACCGTAGACGATAACTCTGTAGGGCGTTGGTGCTTTTGTTGTCTGGAGCATATAGTATTTGGGACTGGAATCGAGCGTGTCGTTGTCACTTAAGCCATTTCTGTCCTACGATCAAGAATCCCGAATATGTATTGCCGATCCAGCCGTAACAAAATGGCGACCTTGCACAAGATTCAGTAGTATCCTATCACATGTTTTTTGGAGAACTATTCTATGCTACCTAGTAGAGCTGGCTAGAATTTTCTTGCATATTGGAGGAATTTTTATTGTGTCATTATTGTATTGGTGGACTTGCAGATTGTTTCGTTAGGTGTCTAGAGTAGAGTCATTCAAGCATCTTTAACATTTTGTGAGTCGAGACTGCAATTAGTAATAAGCACTTTTTTTTGTTTATGAACAGCAATTGTATAACCAGCACTATGTCTAATGACTCATCATTTACGGGGGAGGATAACACGGTACAGCCTAGTGACCAGCAAGTACAGCAGATATTTAGGGAGGGGAGTGTTATAAGTGGAGAGAGGGATGCCCGGGCATTTTTGCAGACACCTTTGACCGAACAGCGCCTGCAGGCTATTGATTGTTACGGTCTTCGCTGTTTAGCCACGGTTTTGGGGCGGGACTGTCCTGACAGTTGGCCCAAGAAGAATTTGGTGGCATGTTTGTTGGGTGATGGCGATGGGGCGGTGGGTGGAGTGGGGTCTTGGGGGGTTCCCTCCAAGCCTCCATTCCACTCTACCCCTGAGCTGGGCCCTCAGCCAGCGAGTCTTAGCACGATGCAGCAGGAGGGTTCTCAATGGCAAGCTGGCTTACCCGTAAACACGTCTCGGTGTGGATCCCCCATTTTGTGCTCTCCCCCCCCAGGCCTGTCTCCTGAGATGTTATTTCAGCTAGAACTAGCTAAGTTTAAGCTGCAGGAGACTCAGATACAACAGGCTAGTATAGAACGCATAGAGGTTGCTAGAATCCAAGCCAATCAGGATGCAACCAGGTACCAGGCTGAAATGGATGTCGAGAAGTCTAGAGTAGAGACCACGGGGCGTCATCTCGGTGGTGGGCACCGGGTTACAGACTCACTTTCGCATTTAATTAAGTTAGTACTCGCATTTGATGAGACAGCAGTGACTGAGTTTTTTGCTCGTTTCGAAAAGAAGTGTCGTGAGTATGACTGGCCGGAGGTTAAATGGGCAGCATTAGTTTCATCACGTCTAGTGGGTAAGGGGTTGAAAGCCTACGATGCACTGTCACTGGACGAGAGTGTCGTGTATGGACTGGTGAAGGAGGCTGTGCTCCGGGCCTACGAACTGCAACCCGAAACTTATAGATTGAAGTTCCGTGGCGTGAATAAGAAGAGCGACGTCAGTTTTATGGAGCACGCACGGGACTTAACAGATGCATGTAATAACTGGTTTCGGTCCGAGCACGCAGAGTCGGCTGAGGAAATTAAGCAACTTTTCTATCTGGAACAGTTTTACAAATGTACTGGAACCGATCTAACGCTGAACATTAAGGAAAAATGTCCCAAGACAGTAGAGGAGGCTGCCAAGATGGCAGACCTCAGATTATCATTGATTCGTGGTTGCGGTGCCGCTCAGAGGGCTGAGTCAGGGCAGAAGGGGCGCTATACCCCACCCACCAGAGTTTTCGATAATAACAAATCCTATGACACACATAACCACACTAAAAGCATTGCACCTAATAACACCTACAAACACAAGCCTCTCCCGTTTAATAAAGGTCAGGCCCCTTCTTCGCCCGCACAAGGGAAGAAGCCCATTGGGGATGTGAAATGTTACAAATGTCAGAAGCTAGGCCATTATTCACGTGAGTGCCCTAGTAACACTCCCGCTAAGCCGGTGTCATTGGTTCACAGTATCGGTGTGTCTCTGAAGGCTGCAGCAACTGCCCGGGGTAGGTTGTCAGCAGCTGAGGCACACGCGGTAAAGAAGCGTACGGAAGGCTCGACACCTGTCCGGGACACTTTCTGTAGCCATCGGGGACACAGGTTTGTGAGCTGGGGGAGTGAACTACGGAGGGTTGACTTGTTGAGGGATACGGGGGCTTCGCAAACTTTGTTGAGGAACTTCACAGGGAAACCGATAAATGCGGCCAGAGTTGTTGTGGTGCAGGGTATAAATGCTACGAGGTCATACCCACTTGTGAGGTTGGAGTTGAGAGTGGGAGAGGTGTGCAGGGAGCTGGATGTAGGGATCGTTGAGTGTTTGCCAGTTGAGGGCGTCGACCTTCTTCTCGGCAACGACTTTGCGGTGCCCACTTCCGGGACTCCACCCTTAGTCGTTGCCGAGAGGGCGGCCGACGTGGATGGTGAGAATCGGGAATGGGTTGGGAGGTGCCAACAGGATGAGATGGCCTGTGTGGTAACCCGATCTCGCTCTGCGGCTCCTGCACAGCCTAGCACTCAACCTCGGGGACAGTGGAGGAAGGATCAGGAGAAGGTTGCTAAGAGCAGGAAAAGGGACATTGATTCTGCTGCACTTCTCGGTGATTCGGTACTTGGACCTATAATAAACACGGGAGTTGACTCTGGCCCAGAGATGGTGTGTAACAAGGCAGAGTTGGGTAAGACTTCGCGTGAGGCAAGAGCTGTAGCGAGAGCCACTAAGGCAGTAGAGCCTACTAGCCGGGGTAATGTCTTATTACAAAACCATCTTGATGCATTGACGCCCGGGGACATAAGTGAGCAGCAGCTGCAAGACGCTAGCCTAGCTCGTTATAGCAATGGTGCCATAGAGTTGGAGGAAGATGGGGATGCGAAGCCGGGAGATTTCTTTAGGCTCAACAGGATATTGTACCGCAGATTTTTAGACCCCAAATCGAAGTGGGAGGGCGGTGCGAGGGTAGTAGACCAGGTGGTTGTTCCAAATAAGTATAGAGAGTCCTTATTGTGTCTGGCGCATGATGTGCCGGTGGCGGGTCATTTGGGGGTAACAAAAACATTGGCGGCATTGGGCAGGTTTTTCTGGTGGCCTGGGGTCAAGGCTGATGTCTGTGCATGGGTGGCTGGGTGTGCGACCTGCCAGACAACGGGGAAGCCTAACCAGACAATCCCGAAGGCACCTTTGTTTCCCATACCTGTCACCGGGCCTCCGTTCAGCAAAGTTGTAGTAGATTTGGTTGGCCCTTTCCCGCCTACTAGTAGTGGCAATAAATTCCTGTTGACAATCATGGATGTGGCTACGAGATACCCGGACGCATACCCCATGAGAAACGGCTCGGCAAAGGCAGTTGTTAAAAACTTATTATTGTTCTGTTCCCGTTATGGATTTCCACGTGAGGTGCAGTCAGACCAGGGGAGCAATTTTACATCCAAATTGTTCAAGCAAACCCTTCAGTTGCACGGTATATGTTCTGTAGTGTCGTCAGCCTACCATCCCGAGAGTCAGGGAGTCTTGGAGCGGTGGCACTCGACCCTGAAGAGTATGCTACGCTGTTACTGTGCAGAACATGACACTGATTGGGATTTGGGTCTGCCGTATGTTCTGTTCGCTGCACGTGAAGTCCCAGGAGAGAGCCTGGGGTTCAGTCCAAATCAGCTAGTCTTTGGCCATAATGTGAGAGGACCTTTAAGTATGGTGAAAGAGATCTGGGAGGGCGAAGAGAAGCCGGGGTCTGTACTTAAATATGTCCTTGAGAGCCGGGAGAGACTTATAGGTTGCATGGCAGCGGCAGGTAATAACTTGGTTAATGCACAGGCGGTCATGAAGCACCAGTATGACGCCAAGGTGAAGCTTCGGGAGTTTTCGGTGGGTCAGGAGGTAATGTTGCTTTTACCTTTGCCTGGACACCCCCTTTCTGCCAAGTTCATTGGGCCGTATGTGGTGGCTAAGAAACTGTCCGACCTTGATTATCTCGTTGCAACACCTGACCGTAGGAAAAAACATCAGTTATGTCATGTTAACCTCATGAAAGAGTATGTGAGACGCCCCTCAGAGCCTCTCACTGTCCCTGTGCTGGCCTGCAGCGGCCAGGGTGGAGAAGGAGGTGGGGACAGTCATGCTGCTGAGGAGGATAGCTGGGACTGTGTCATTTCCGCGGAACAGTGGGCGGGGAATACTGAACAAGAGGCTAGGCAAGCTGTAAGTCACCTGCCTGAGCACCAGGGTGCTGCTGTCCTAGGCCTGTTCAGGTCATACCCCTCTGTTTTCGCCGAACACCCAGGTCTCACTACTCAGGTAACGCACGACGTGGACGTCGGTGATAATGTGCCCTTCAAGTCAGTGCCCTACCGTGTGCCCCCGGTAAAGTTGCCAGCTTTACGGGAGGAGTTAAAGTACATGGTTGAGAGAGGGATGATCACTGAAGGTTATGTGAAGTGGACATCACCCGTCACGTTGCAGCCAAAACCTGACGGCAAGGTGCGGTTCTGCATAGATTTTCGTAGGCTAAATGGCTTGACCACCACCAACCCTTACCCTTTGCCTCGAGTTGACGACAGCGTGGACAAGATAGGGAATGCAAAGTACCTTACTAAAATTGATCTTGTAAAAGGCTACTGGCAAGTACCCCTGTCGGACCGAGCTAAGCAAGTTTGTGGTTTTGTGGTAGATGGCAAGACCTACCAATGTAACGTAATGCCTTATGGGCTTAAGAACGCACCTGCCACGTTTCAAAACCTGATGAACGATATTTGTGACGAAATCCCTAACTGCACGGTCTACCTTGATGACGTGATAGTATATGATGACGATTTTGAAAATCACCTAAGGCACTTAGAGACCCTGTTTAGGAAGTTGCACGATGCTGGGCTGGTGGTGAACCTGAGGAAGTGCGAGTTTGTAAAGGCTACTGTGCAGTATCTTGGCTTTGTGGTCGGGTTAGGCCGGGTGTGCCCCCCCCTGAGCAAGATACAGGCTATCAATATGTTTCCCAGGCCCACCACTAAGCGCCAGGTCATGCGGTTCCTAGGTATGATAGGCTATTATAGGCGCTTCATCCGGGGATACTCTACTGTCTTAGCACCGTTAACTGATCTACTGTCGAAGTCAGTGAAGTTCTGTTGGGCTGCGGAGTGTCAGAGGGCTTTCGACCTAGTCAAGCACCTGCTGTGTACACATCCGATTTTGAGGGCCCCAGACTTCTCCAGGAGTTTTCAGCTGGCGACTGATGCCAGCGGTGTGGGTGCCGGGGCAGTGTTACTGCAGACTGATTCCGAGGGCTTAGAACACCCAGTGAGCTTCTTTTCTCGCAAGTTTAATTCGGCACAAAGGAATTACTCGACTATAGAGAAGGAGCTTCTGGCTATCGTTTTGTCGCTCAAACATTTCGAAGTTTATGTTCCAGCCTACGGCCCGGTAGTGACGATTTATACGGACCATCATCCCTTGAAATTCCTAAATCAGTTTCACAATCGGAATATGCGGTTGACCAGGTGGTCCCTAATGCTCCAAGAGTATAATCTCAACATTCAGCATATTGCCGGGAGTGAGAACGTGATAGCAGATTGTCTATCAAGGGTTGATGATCCAAGATAGTCGTGCACGGTGTGTGGGTTGAGCAGGAGTAAAATTAGGCTATCATAACGCCGTCCAAAAAGATTATAAAACAATAAAATAAACGAGAAAACTCTTTCTTTTTTTTAGTTTTGTAACTCTTTATTGTTGTAGCATGATGCATGCAATATTGTGTTTTATGTATAATTCACACTTCAGTTGTTGTGCACCTTTTGCAATTAGTGGCAGCTAAGGGTATCAGGTCGGTTGGTTGCCTGTCAGATTTTGATAATGCTTCTAAGGTCGATAATCTAAAATCTTGGGGGGGCTGTGACGCACCCCAGTGCTGGGCAACGCAACCTGATTGTACTCCTTGGTACTCCACTGTACCGCCCGTGATCTGGCTACCGTCAGCCGTTATGTATATTGAGTGTGACAACTTATAACTATGTTCTTTGTATCTCTGCAAAGGTCTCGTCATGTGCTAACCAGTGGTGGGTTTTGTTTTAAGCCATGTCGAGACCTTCCATTTAATATGTAGTATCAATAGAGAAGTTGATAGATAGGATAATGGGAATTCAGAGAGAGAGAGTGAGTTGGGCTTCAGAGCAAGAGGGTAGCAACACGCCGCGCTGCCGGCCGGGTGGTTGCCAGACGTATGGACTGGTTGGCAGCCTTGCCCTTATAGCTAGGCGCGATAGGGTTGGTAGTCCATTGTTGCCTGCCTGGGCTGGGCCCATGTTGTCGTACAGCACACTGCCTGGAGGTTGGCTGTGTGTTCCTTAACCAGGTTGCCTAGAACCTTTGAGATTCTAACATCCCTTGCTCTCTCTCCCCACTTCTCACGGTTGCACTCTTTCTCTCTGACGACATTACTCTCATTTCATTCTTCTCTCTATTTAAATGCATAACCTTCCCTTGAGGTCCTAAAGGAGTTTCAGCACTCACCTCTCGTATTACTCTTAGGACAAGCATATATTTACATGTATTAGATTTAAGGGGTTAATGTGAACAGCGATCTTCTTGATGAGGATAGTTGGTGAACGTTCTACATGTTCACGAGTTATATGCCCTGCTCATCATCCCATTTGTGACTAGACTGGTGCCATGTGTAAGAGCCCGACCATGCCCAGGAGTTGTCTGTAGAGGGACGAGGACTTAGCCTTGATTTGCATACCGAGCCAGGAGCGAGTGTAGCACCCGAGACTACAGCTCGCTCGTAGTGCCGGTATTGTAGAGTAACGTAATTTATCTGTCCTTGTGTTCTCTACAGTCTTCTCCTGGGTTCTCGCTTTCGGTGCTGGGACTCGTTGTTCCTGTGACTTGGCCTGCTAGCTAGAACACATGGGGATGATGAGTGGGATATATCTTTATTTTACTATGCATTGCAGCTCTCTTTAAGTATATATCTATAACACTTTACAATACACATTACTCACACACAAGACAACACTATTAATACTTTCATGTATCAATTAACTGCACTGTCGTTTTGCTGCTGTGTCCGGAGTTCTGTTGCGTAGGGCGCATACGGACTCGGAGGGGAGACAGAGTGAGAGAAGCGAAGTAGCCTATGCGGTAGTAGGCTACCGGCGCAGTACTGTTGCCTGCAACCTTTTAGTTATTCCAAGTATAGATTCATTATTATAATAAGTGACTACTGTTTATGTTCCTCCCATGTGTATTATTAGGTATCTACTGGATCATGAACATCTTGTATGCTACATGCTAGTGCATGTTAGTAGGGGACAGTTAGTGTAGTGCACGCGCTTTCAAGTAGGCGTGTACATTTGTCATTTAGCATTTCACTGTCATACCTTTAGCCTGCTTCTATTCTACATTATTAGAGGCTTAATATTAACGTAGTTTCTTGAGTATTGCATTTCTTTAGTAATAACGTAACCTATAAATGTCTGAGGGAGTTTAGCCTCATAGCCTACCCCTGTTGTACACTTTCGCCGAGTTAAGGTACCTCGTTACCGTAGACGATAACTCTGTAGGGCGTTGGTGCTTTTGTTGTCTGGAGCATATAGTATTTGGGACTGGAATCGAGCGTGTCGTTGTCACTTAAGCCATTTCTGTCCTACGATCAAGAATCCCGAATATGTATTGCCGATCCAGCCGTAACAATATATATATATATATATATATATATATATATATATATATATATATATATATATATATATATATATATATATATATATAGAGAGAGAGAGAGAGCGCATATATGTGTATCGTATTGCATTTGCAATGAAGATACTGAATTTGGAATTAATAATGGAAATTGAATCATATTGTTTAGCCAAGATTCATACTGTCCTATTCAATGGCGTTGTAAGCCTTCCTTTTTGGAGAGTTACAAATTATATTATGTAGTACAATGACCCATACTGCGCTGTAAACATTTAACGTTTCGATGTAACACAAGATTATAATCATAATAAGCATATCAATTGCTTATGTGTTCGATTTAGCAAACTTAGGCAACGAAGCACTTTCTATATGTATCATTTGCGTCGCAAGTAAGCGTTCAATATTTACTGTGTGTATAACAGCAGTCGGCCACCCCCAACTACAAACAAAAATAAAAAATGGGGTATGGACCTAACAGATAGATAGATAGCATAATAACATGTATATCAAGATATTTGGATATTAAGGTAGATACAAAACAAAGTAATAAAACAGCTGAATTAATGAAGAAAGTAAACACTCACATACTTTAACCCGTTGAGACCCAGCGTCGCACGTGTTGCGTCGGCAGTCTTTGATCACCAACTCCCAGCGACGCATCACGTGCGTCCGACATATAAAAAACACTTACGTGGCTCGTAAGGTAGGAAATGGCGGGAGAATAGGAGGGGGCGGTACCGTAGTGTGTGGGAGCCGGGCCAGTAGGTGTGAGCGGGCCGAGACAGCCGCGCGGCTGGTGGTGGTGGGCTTAGTGGGGATAGTTTACACCCCTAGTTTACCGCCACTTTGAACCTTCATTACTCCGGTCGTATGGGAGCTAGAGGCTTGAGATTTATGTGAGATACTCCTTAGGATGTATGCCGTACAATGCCATACTCAGTTTTTACCCTAGTGCTCCCAGGCGGGTGGTCATGCGGGGGAGACGAACTATTGAAACCCCCCCCCCCCCCGCCCCCCAAATGACCGAAATGAGTTTTTTTTTATTTGTGTGTTCATTTCTCACCATTCTCTTCCATTTTGGCTCAACACATTTTTTTGAAGCTCCCCCCCCCAACCCCCCACCGGCCCCCCCCCACCGGCCCCCCCCCCCCAAAAAAAAATGTCAGAGGTGATTTTTTTTTGTTTTTTTTTCATTTCTCATCCTTGTCTTCCATTTTAGCAAACAAAAAAAATAAGTGAAAATGGCTTGGGACTGGGGTGAACAAAATATTATAACTAGCCGGGGCTCAACGGGTTAAAGGGAACATTTCCTGAAGTAATGAAGATACTTAACACTTACATTCTTTAACCCTTTCTCTGCGAGCATATTCGGGCTATTTAGGGCATATTCAGGCACTCCTGAATGATTAATAAGGTGTCTGCATGCAATGAAATGTATTCAGCCGAAAACTAGACGAAAATATCTTCAAAATTACACTAGAATGAGCTTCGTAGCTCACAGGGTTCACCCACAGAGCTACCATAGACATTGGGGAAAACTCGCTATTTATGAACACTGCTGAGACCCGGGGCTGGGGTCTCAGTGCACGGACTGACTGACGTGCTGGCGGTCGGAGGTGGGCCCCTCGCGCACCCGCCCACTGACACTCAATTTCTACGGCTTCAACTTTTGTCTATCGGGGCCCGACTTAAGTCCGTATCTAAAAAGCTGGACAATGTGGCGGGCCCGACTTAAGTCTGTGTGCAAATTTGGCGCAATATTGGCTCTTAGAGAGAGCCGAGTGGTGGGAGGAGCATAGGTTTCCTCATGACCGCTCGCCACGACCGTCGTGGGCCCACTGACATTTACTCCACTCTACTCCACCCTCTCTCACTCGCTACACACGTAATTATGTAACAAAATTACCGTATTTTAGCGATTTTGCCCTTCGGTTGCACGATCGTTGCAAGACAACCAGTGATCGTAGAAGGATAGTTCGGGTGTCATTGGAAAGCTCAATTTACACCCTTTCAGGGATTCATACTTGTATTATGCTCTGGCTCTTGTTTATGCATGAAAAAGAGCATGGAAACAACCCCATTTATGGTAAAAAAAACTCGCTGGGGGGTCAAATATACTCCACCACCCGCTCTTAAGGAAGCCTGAAAATTGCTGTAAATTGCCATGGCGTTCCGGAACGTCTCCCGCAGGGAAAGGGTTAAAGGGATCGTTTGTTGATGTAATGAAGAAAGTATACACCCACATTGTTTACAGAGAACGTATGCTGATGTAATATAATAATAAACCCCCACATTGTATACTGGGAACGTTTGCTGTAGTAATGCAGAGAGTAAACCCCCACATTGTTTACAGAGAACGTTTGCCGATGTAACAAAGAAAGTAAACCCCCACATTTTTTACAGGGAACGTTTGCTGTACTACCGATCGGAGCCAGTCTTGGTGCCCTGGTGTTCTGGCTGGAGGTGCTGTGGTCATTCCGTACACTGCATCATAACAAGCCGCCAACACCAGCTACCACGCTACAACTACAGAAACCTTAAGGGGAGATGGGTCTTTTTTCTGGCTCCCTTTCTTCCTCATGTTTAGCCCCATTAGTTTTAAGATTTTAAATGTTTACCCCATTAATTTGTCTTATTTAGGACCTTTCGCTCCATTTCTTTGTCAATATTTAGACCCTTCGTGTGCTATTTAGGTGTCGATTTTTTTTCTGGCGAACAATAGTGAGCCTGTAATTTTGGATGGGCCGGGACATTAGTCTACCGAAAAATGTACAAATGTATCTAAAAGGGGGATCTAATGGATATTTTGTAAAGTTTGATAGAGGTATAGGGAGGAAACTAATAACATAATAGATATATGAAATAATCGAACACAAAATAAACCCATCTCTCCTTAAGGGGCAAGGGTTTAGTTTTTGATTGAGTTTTTTATATATCAATATTTATTTTAGTTTCCTCACTTGACCTCCATCAAACATTAAAAAACATCCCCAAGATCCCCCTTCTAGATATATTTGTACATTTTTGGTGCCTCCAAAATTTCAGGCTCGCTTTCGCTCGCCAGGAAATATATTGTCACATAAATGGCACGAACGGTCTAAATTATTGACAAAGAAATGAAGTAAATGGTATTTTAATCGACAAACAAATGAGGTGAACGCTTAAAATTTTCAAAACTACTGGGGCGAAGACTGAGGGAAAACGGGGTCCAGATAATGCAACTACCACCCCCTTAACTCTTTCAATATGGATGACGTCTTTTCTATTCGATTTAAGCTATATTAAGATGATTTTTATGCAGCTTAGGACAGATGTGGTAGCTATAAGGGGTAAATTAGATAGTCTGTAGCCTTGTATTCGCTCGAGGTCCACAGCTTAGGAAGGATCTGAGGTAGCTATGAGGATTAATTTAGATAGTTTGTAGCCTTGTATTAGCTAGAGGTCCACAGCTTAGGAAGGATCTGAGGTAGCTATGAGGATTAATTTAGATAGTTTGTAGCCTTATATTCGCTAGAGGTCCACAGCTTAGGAAGGATCTGAGGTAGCTATGAGGATTAATTTAGATAGTTTGTAGCCTTATATTCGCTAGAGGTCCACAGCTTAGGAAAGATCTGAGGTAGCTATGAGGATTAATTTAGATAGTTTGTTGCCTTGAATTCGCTAGAGGTCCACAGCTTAGGAAGGATCTGAGGTAGCTATGAGGATTAATTTAGATAGTTTGTTGCCTTGAATTCGCTAGAGGTCCACAGCTTAGGAAGGATCTGAGGTAGCTATGAGGATTAATTTAGATAGTTTGTAGCCTTATATTCGCTAGAGGTCCACAGCTTAGGAAAGATCTGAGGTAGCTATGAGGATTAATTTAGATAGTTTGTTGCCTTGAATTCGCTAGAGGTCCACAGCTTAGGAAGGATCTGAGGTAGCTATGAGGATTAATTTAGATAGTTTGTTGCCTTGAATTCGCTAGAGGTCCACAGCTTAGGAAGGATCTGAGGTAGCTATGAGGATTAATTTAGATAGTTTGTTGCCTTGAATTCGCTAGAGGTCCACAGCTTAGGAAGGATCTGAGGTAGCTATGAGGATTAATTTAGATAGTTTGTAGCCTTATATTCGCTAGAGGTCCACAGCTTAGGAAAGATCTGAGGTAGCTATGAGGATTAATTTAGATAGTTTGTTGCCTTGAATTCGCTAGAGGTCCACAGCTTAGGAAGGATCTGAGGTAGCTATGAGGATTAATTTAGATAGTTTGTTGCCTTGAATTCGCTAGAGGTCCACAGCTTAGGAAGGATCTGAGGTAGCTATGAGGATTAATTTAGATAGTTTGTTGCCTTGAATTCGCTAGAGGTCCACAGCTTAGGAAGGATCTGAGGTAGCTATGAGGATTAATTTAGATAGTTTGTTGCCTTGAATTCGCTAGAGGTCCACAGCTTAGGAAGGATCTGAGGTAGCTATGAGGATTAATTTAGATAGTTTGTAGCCTTATATTCGCTAGAGGTCCACAGCTTAGGAAGGATCTGAGGTAGCTATGAGGATAAATTTAGATAGTTTGTAGCCTTATATTCGCTAGAGGTCCACAGCTTAGGAAGGATCTGAGGTAGCTATGAGGATTAATTTAGATAGTTTGTAGCCTTATATTCGCTAGAGGTCCATCGTAAACAGAATACAAGCGTCTAATAGTAGCCAGAATAATATTAATAGGACGTCACCCACACTGAATGGGTTAATGGGGCCCAACCCATTTTTGTTTCTCTCTCACTCTCCTTCTCTCTCTGGGTTGTATCCATTTGGCCCCATTCAGCTTACTGTTTTAAGATGTTTATCCCTATCCAGGTGTCTATATTTTCCTGGCGAGCGGTAGCGAGCCAGCATATTATTGTGAATGTTTTTCACAGCAGACTAAATTTGTACAGCTTTCGATAGAAACATGAATTTGGCGAAGCTGTGTTTCTCCATACAATGCTTGCTCGCTATTGCTCGCCAGGAAGAAATCGACACCTGGATGGAGATACACGTCTTAAACCAGTAGGCTGAATGGGGCTGAATGGATACAAGCCATAGAATGAGAGAATAGGAGAGAACAAAAGCAGGTCACCCCCCTTAATCTCTTGCAAGTGAAAAATGTATTGGAACTAATGACAGAACCTTTTAACATTGTTTTCTGTTTGACTCTTCCCAAATTATTCATATGGTAGCTCGATTGTTCTTGTCCATTTTGAGTTATAAGAGGCAAGAGATCATAGATTGTGGCCAACTTGTTGTGAATAGATTATAGTCACCAATTGACGGCAGTCTATGTATAACACAACCCATATTATTGGAATGCTAAATAATAATGATCTTAGATGTATGAATGCTAGACTGTTATCACATTTTCTCCCACGACATTTTCATATTAACGCCTTGCCTTACGAGCGGGCCCATCAGTAACTTCTACTACTCGCCAAGCTGGTGGTTTTACCCTAAACGACCTTGTTTCCGTGCTCTTTTTCATGCATAAACAAGAGCCAGAGCGTAATACAATTATGTATCCATGAAAGGGCAATAACTGAGCTTTCCAATGACACCAGAACCATCCTTCTACGACCACGCGTTCTCTTGCAACGATCGTGCCACACGAAGGAAAAAGCCCTAAAATACGGTAACTTCCTTACATAATTCCCTGTGAAGTGAGGCAGTGAGTGTGGGTGTGTGTGGAGCTGGGCCCAGTGCTGGTGCGAGAGCCGTGCCGAACGGTCAGTGTCGACCTACGCTCCTCCCACCGCTCGTGTCTCTCTCAGAGCCAAATATTTCTCAGAATTGCACACCGCCTGAAATCGGTCCCCGCCACATAGTCCATGGTTCTTTAGCCCGACTTAAGTCCACCCCCCACCCCCCCAAACCCCACACCCCCCGCCAGACAAGGGTTAAGAGGGATATTTATAAAAAATGTTTTAGCCTCATTAGTTTTGAAATCTTAAGACGTTCGCCCCATTAGTTTGACAATGTTAGGACTTTTCGCTCATTTCTTTGTCAATATTAAAACCTTTCGTGCCATTTAGGTGTGGATTTGTTCCTGGCGAGCAGTAGCGAGACTCTAATTTAGTGGGAACTTGATAGAAGTCTAGGGAATAACGTTGCTATAAAATCATCGTAATTGTTGAATAATCAGGAACAAAACAAGGCAATTTACAAACAATTACCCACCCCACAAATACAAATAATACTAATAATAATAAAGAATAACAAAATAAAATAAACAACTATATTGATCTACTGCGATTGACAAGCTGATCAGCTCTGTAGAACATTGCGTATATAACTTGGGTTACTCGCTAGAGTAGCTCAGTGGTCTCCAGGGATCTACCAGGCAAGCAGAACCTCTCTCGCCCTTTGCTAGCTGACATTACCGTTCTACTGGTAAGCTTCTAGAGAGAGGAATTGATCACTTGTGTGTTTCGTTTTAAAGTAAGTTGGAGTTGTAGACATCAATAGTAAGCAATATTACCAGCTGAAATAAGGTTGTAGTACATTTATAAATACATATACTCCTATTCAACATATGTTTTATGCCTCCGAAACCTACATTATGACTGCATTTCTGTTTAAAAGCGATGTTTACGACTTCATCTTCCTTATAGCATGGACATCGCAAGTGCTCAATTGAACAAGGGTGACTGAGGGTGATCGAGTTATATTGGTGTTAAATAAGGCTTAACCCATTCAGTACCGGTGACATCCTATTAATTATATTCTGACAACTATTAGGCGATTATTATTCAGCTTAGGGAGGACGTCTACCCATTAAAAGGTTACAGACTATCTTTTATTGTTTTAACTACCATATATCATTCCTGAGTTTAAAACAATTGTCTATACAGTATGTAGGTGAAATGCAATAATACAGACGTCGCTGGTACTGAAAGGGTTAACTCAGGCTCAATTTTCCCTAGCTTCACAAGTTAAACTTAAGGGCGTATGGGCGTATATATTTGCCTATTTATATAACTTTTTTTATTATTTTTGTTTTGTTTTACTTCCTCACTAGACCTCCACCAAGCTTAAAAAACGCCCCCAAGACCCCACTTCAAGATAAATGTGTACATTTTTCTATATAAATATGTCCCGGCCGAAGGCTGATTGCTCTTAAGTTACATGCTAGCTATCGTTCACCAGGAAAAAACGGCACCTACTGTACATTGTATGAGAAGTCTTAATATTCGTCAACAAATGGGGCGAAATATCTTAACATTGCTAAACTAATGAGGCAAACATCTTAAAATCTCAGACCTAACGGGGCTAAACACTAGGGAGAAAGGAACCAGAAAAAACAACCATACCCCCTTAAACATTATCTCTTGGGATTAGAACAAATTTGAATAAAGCTTGGATATATAAGCTTTAACCGCTTTACCACTATTATGTAATTTTCATCCTCTTCCGGTTACCATTCGACGATATTCTTTAGTTCATAATCTACCTCTAGGACTCAAATAGGTGAATATGATCTCAATAAACCCTTTCAATAACATAGGTCCATCTTAAACCGCATAAAATCCTCTAATTGTATCCAGGATCAGAGGAAATAAGGCTTCATGGTGCTGAAGGGATTAACCATGTCAGAAAATGTATTTGTTTTACTTTAGAGATATCCTCCTTTGAAACACTATACAGTATACTGTATATGGGTGTGATTGAACTCTTCTACGTATATAGTATATTAGTAGGCTATGTATAATATTTGGGTTACTTACGAACATTCTGTGCAATGACAAATAATTAATAAATATATACAGTCTGAAGAGGATGTTTTTTTCTGGACCCCCCTTCTCCCTTATCTTTGACCCTAACAGTGTTGAGATTAAAAGACGTTCGCCCCATTAGTCTGGCTCATGTAGCACATTTTACCTAATTTTATTGTGAATTCTAAGACCTTTCGTGCCATTAACGTGTAGATTTTTTCCTTACGAGTGATAGGGAGCCAGCAATTTAAGAGAAACTGGCCTTCGGCCAGTACACTATTCTACCAAAAAATGCCCAAATATTTCTCGAAGGGGGGTCTTAGGAGTATTTTTTAAGACTGATTGAGGTCTAGGGAGGAAACTAAAAAGGAGAAGAACAAATAAACCCCTTAACCCTTCAGTATACGAGAATATTTTCTTTCTTTCATCCTGTCTATGATTTGACAATTGTATGAAGGTTTGGAAGGAGCTGTGGGAGTTAGAGGGTTATAGTAGATACATGTTCCCAATCTGATTCTTAGAGATCCTTTCTAAGCTGCTTACAAGGGCGTAATAATAGCCGGTATATAATGAAGAAACGCGTCATCGAATACTGAGAGGGTTATTTAAAGCTATCTATCTAGCTATCTATCTAGACACCTTTATGTCCGAGAGAGTGGCCACGATTGAACCGCCTCCAGGTACTTTTCTTTCGTCTGCTGGCGCCCCTCCTCCCACACAACACCACTTTCACTTATATACTTCTCAACTTCCTATGTATCGCAACCACACAACTTCCATAGATCCTTTCGAATCTCTAAAAATGAGGAGTGTGTGTATAAGTAAAACGTACATTAAGGGGGCTATTTATTTACTAATTTATTTATCTTTTTATATTGTTTTACTTTTCTCCCAAGACCTCCATCAAGCTTTAAAAAGTATCCCCTAGTCCTCCCTGCGAGATAATTTTGATTTTTTTTTGATAGAAAATATTTCCAGCCGAACGCCAGTTTTTCCAATAATTACAGGCTCGCCAAAATATCGCTCGCCAGGAAAAATATCGACACCTAAATGGCACGAAGGGTCCTAATATTGAAAAATAAATTGGGTGAAAAGTCTTAAAATCGCCAAACTAATGGGCTTAACTTCTTAACATTTGAAAACTAATGGGACTAAACATTACAGAGAAGGGGGGCCTGAAAAAAAACGACCATCCCCTCCCCCTCCTTTATCAATCAAAGGCCTGATACAAAGAAGGTATTTCCGTGAGTGTCCATATTACCAGTAGCAGTACAAAGGAGTACAAAGGAAGTCGAGCAACAGCAGTTCTAGCCACCCCCTCCAGCATGCTTGCCTTCTACATCACTACTGCTTAGAGTGTTCAACAGTGGTTTAGAATGGGTAAGGGACAATTGGATAGGGAAGTACTGCCCTAGGACTAATGTCCCTGGTAGGGCTAGGAGACGTTAGTAGGAGACAATATGGGTTAGTAAAATAACACAGCTATACGTAATCCTTCATGTATCTTGGGAAAAATAAGTAACATCTTAGTTATATATTTATACATATAGTAATTCGCGAAGTATCTGAGCACAAAAGAGAAAAACAATATTAATCTTACAAATGCAGCCAGTCACGGGTTTAAGGCAAGAGGTTTATCTACGCGATGTTGAAAGGAATCAACGGTTCTGCAGTCTATGAGATCTCGAGGAAGCCCATTCTACAAATTCACAATTCGATTGAACAAAAAATCTAAGAATCGTGTGTGATAAAAGATATAATAAGAGATTTAATACAGTCGAATGCTATTTGCTTTAGCCCAGTCATAAATATTCGTGGACTTCACCTACAGTATTTCTATTTATGGAAGTATATCACTGGAAACGAATTTATGAGTATGATTTTCTATACATCAACTACAAAACTATATATACTATTTACTGAAAAGCTAGTTCTATTCAAAGATCAACCCAGATAGTTATAATTGCATAAAGAAAAACATAGCGGATCAACAATTTCGGAAGAGTGGGCTTGAGAGTATGGCATCTGAGTGTACATATTTGGCGGGGCCGTGTGTCCCATCTACTACTAAAGATTTTAACCCCTTTTTACTGGCGACGTCTTATTTATTATATTCTTACTGCACCTTTGTGCAGTTTAAGAAGAATCTGTGGTAATAAAAAAAATAGTGAGATGATTCGAAGCCTTTCTGTGTCTGGGGGCCCTTTTTAAACTGAATAAAATCGTCTATTAGTAGCCAGAATATAATGAAAAAGACATAGCCAGTACAGGAGGGTTCAAGCGACAGTTTATTGGTACACTCGGATGCCATAGTCTTCAGCCCACTCATAAATATTCGTGGACTTCACCTATTTTTAATTATAGAAGTATAGCTCTGGAAAAGAGTTTATAAATAGTATTTTCTATACATCAACTACAAACCTATATATACTATTTATTGATAAGCAAGTTCTAACGAAAAATATATCCTGATAATATAATTGAATAACGAACTAACATACGGGGTCCACTAATTCTTATGAGTGGGCTAGAAACTATGGTATCCGAGTGTACATGTATCTCTTCTGCGCTAATATTAACTTCGCCAGGAACTATGAACTCTCACTAAACAAGACAAACAACAGGTAGGTAGGGGGAGGTAGTGGCATTTCCTTGACCCCCTTCTTCTTTATGTTGAGCTCCAGTAGTTTGGAGATTGCAAGACGTTCACTGCATTAGTTTGTCGATTTTATGAACTGTCGTGCCATTTCTTTAATGTTAATCAAGGCAGTACCTTCCAACAAACTAACCAGCTGAATGGATACAGGGTAAGAGAATACTTACATTGATACTCTATACAAAAAAAAAAAATCTTCACCAGGCATAATGAAATCTCCCAAATATAAGATGAGCAACATAGCCAGCCGCCAGAAAATCATTACCCTGTAGAGTAGTGGTAATGACTTCCAAATGACAACGGCAAGAAGGGGTAGGCTTCGATAGTATGTTAATCAATTTTACTTAACCCAAGGGCTACGTCATTACTCTCCGAATGTTTTACTGAACGAATGCAACGTTCCTTCCGGTAAATGGCTCATAAAAAAACAAAATAATTATAATGCTTCAGTGCAGGTGAAATTGAAGAAATATGTGATTAGGTGGCATGTCTCCTTACCACCACCACCTGTCTTCCCCTCTCCTCCCCCATCTTCTCTCTCAACTTCCCCCCCTCCTCCCTTATTCTACATTATCTCTCCCCTTCTCCTCCCTTCTTCCTCCCACCCACCTCAAATACATCCAGTCACCCTTCTCTACACTCCCCCTACCTCCCTCCTTCCTCATACAACCGAGAGACAACCAGAGCCGTCAGTGTGACTAAAGGAGCCAGAGAGAGCACACCTATGTCGCTCTCCCTCATATGCAGTTGTTACCTCGTCCTGTCACAATAATACGGTTTGTAGCTGAATATTTGCTCTTTACACCTATTTTCTGCTTCTTCGATGTTCACTATACAAGAATAATTGGCAAATTTGGTGGTGCCATAATATTGCTATATTGTGAATATATCAAATTTTATCAGAATCGAGTGTAAACCAGATTTACTGGCGGACGTTTAAAAAAACATGTCTGTTGCATTTTACGAGTTTACAAGGCTAATTCCTCCTTCGCCAGGAACAATGACATCTCGCGAATACAAGAAGAGCACCTTAGCCGGACGCCAGAACATCTTTATGCTGTGGAAGGCCGGCAGCACCTTTCGTCATATCGCGCGACAGACCGGGTACAGTGCCACAACAGCCAGGCGGTGGGTGCGGCGCTGGGAGACGAGGGGTGACTTGGCCATCAACAAACCGTGCGGGAAGATTTGTCTGTCCGTGTCTAACCTTATGAACCTCTATTACCAGTCGGCGATGTTGCCCGTGTGGTATACCATGTGGAGATATATAACAGAGATGAGATATGGTTACTGCAAATTCTGCATTAGCCCTTACAGTCCCATGCCCGAGTATATTCGTCTGTAGATGAGTAACTCCCCAGTCCCAGGCCCGAGTATATTCGTCTGTAGATGAGTAACTCCCAAGTCCCAGGCCCGAGTATATTCGTCAGTAATGTACTTTCCTTGTAACTGCCTGTACAACCCTGTAGTTGGTAACATGACTGTTTAAGCAATGCTAGCGGCCTGGCAACACTTCTCAGCTTATAAGACCTGCTGAAGGATGACTGGGCCAGTCTTGCTCCATCTCTTGAGGTGAAAAGGTGGTCTCTCCTGCCAATTTTGCCACAGTGCTTGGGACTGCAGGGGATATTATTACTGTATCCTAAGGTATGGTATGGGTTTGATAAAATTAACAGGGGTTGGATATATTTACTGGTATGATTATTTATTTATGTTTTTATATTTCCTCCCTATACCTCCCTCCATCAAGCTTAAACATACATCCCCAACATTGCCCTCCGATTTTTCGGTAGAAACATGTTCCAGCCTCAGGCCGGTTCCTCCAAAATGACAAGCTCGCTAACTCATGCCAAGAGAAAACTGACACCTAAATGACACGAAAGGTCTCAATAATGACAAAGAAATGGGATGAAAGGTCTTAAAATCGCCAAACTAATGGTGTGCATGTCTTAAAATCTCAAAACTAATGGGGCTATGCATGAGGGAGAAGGGGGACTGAAAAGAACCTATACCTTCCCCTAAGCTTTCATTTACTTCATTTTTAGCTGGGAAACTCAAAGGAGAGCAGAAATGCACACACCGGAATGTATGCTACTTTTCCTTTAACTTATACTGTAATAGAGCAGCTTCGTTAGGATTAGTGGAGTTATTGCAGTTTGTATTCCTGTTTTTATGTTAAATAACAATTTACTCCTGAATGGTATTGCCTATTTGTTTATGTGTATGAGGGAGAAAAAAGGCAAAGCTGCCTGTAAGAAGTGTGTACCCTAAAGTTGAAAGAGTGACAGCAAAATTAGGGGTGGGTGGTGGTAATTTTTGTATCCCTCATCGAGATAAATTTGTAAATTTTACGGTAGAAAAATTTCCTGGTCAAAGGCCGGTTCCTCCTAAATTGGAGTCTCGCTATTGCTCGCCAGGTAAAAATCAACACCTAATTGGCGCAGATCTTAAAATTGACAAATAAATAGGATGAAAAGTCTTAAAATTGCCAAACTAATGGGACGAACGTCTTAAAAAATCAAAACTATTTGGGCTAAACATATGGAAGAAGGGGCATCTTAAAAATAACTTAGTCTCCGTAACTCAAATAGGTTAGTTAATAAGCTGTAAATTTCCACACCTATTACCCCTCTGCCTCTTCCCAAATGGTAGAAATATTTGCTGGATTACTCTAGTCGTTTTTTAATTATAGCGATTAGTGGTCAAGAGATTTAGCCTAATTTTAATGAACAGACTTTAGACTAAAATGACTACCACATTAAGGGTATATTTTAATTTAAGGGTTCTTGTCAGCCCTCTTCTCCAGCATGTTTTGCCCCATTAGTTTTCAGATGTTAAGACTTTCGCCCCAATAGTTTGGCGATTTTAAGAACTTTCGCCTCATTTCTGTCAATTTTAAGAGCTTTTGTCCCAATTAGGCGTAATTTTTTTCCTGGCGAGTGATAGCGATCTAGTCTAGTCTAGTCTAGTTGGTTAGGTGCTGGAGTGCTGCACTACTGGCCTGGGTTCGAACCCTCGCTGGGGCATGACACAAAAATATTAATTTAAGAGGATGCCCAATGCCTTGGGCTGGGACAATTTTCTACCGAAAAATTTACAAATATATCTTGAAAATGATGGAGATCTACAGGACAAACTAAAAACCTCCCTTTATATATATATATATATATATATATATATATATATACTGTATATATATATATATATATATTGAGTATATATCACAAATACACGTGAGCCACTAAATGTTTCTAATCTCTCAGTGGGGTTCGAACAGCCGACCGTCAGGACGATAGCCGATGCTTTAATCAACTACACCACGGCAGTCTAAAAGACACTCAACCCTCTATCCTATTTATGTTAAGGAGAAGGGAAACTCACTAGGCGAATATATTTCAATTCATACCAAGTCGTAGGATCCATATTCCAGAATGGTATGGTATTCCAGAAATCCTTGTATGGTATTCTGGAATATGGATCCTACGACTTGGTATGAATTGAAATATATTCGCCTAGTGGGTTTCCCTTCTTCTTAACATAAATAGGATAGAGGGTTGAGTGTCTTTTAGACTGCCGTGGTGTAGTTGATTAAAGCGTCGGCTATCGTCCTGACGGTCGGCGGTTCGAACCCCACTGAGAAATTAGAAATATATATATATATATATATATTTTTATTTTTTATTTTTATTTCAGGCAGGTGAGATTAAAATAATAGGCACAGTTTGCATTATTGAGTTTTTTATTGATACTCTCAATTTTTCGTACAGTTTTTCTAGTATTTTCAGGAAGTTGGTAAAGGAGGTTTGCAAAGGGTTCCGACGTTTCAATGGGCTCAGCCATCATTATCAAGGAGAAGTGAAGTTAGATTTTTTTTTTTTTTTTTTTTTTTTTTTTTTTTTTTTTTTTTTTAAGGTAGGGGGTGAAAGAAGAGATCCGAAGGTGATAAGTCGAGAATATATAGGCGATACAAGATCAAGAGAGGGCTTATTGTGTACTAGCTGCATGCTGGTTGGCTAACCTCAGGCTAGCTCTGGTTAGTTGGCTGGACGGTGCGTATGGGGCCAGCGCGAGGGTTCCGACGTTTCAATGGGCGCAGCCATCATTATCAAGGAGAAGTGAAGTTAGAAGATGGTAAGTCGAGAATATATAGGCGATAGCGGCACGCTGGTTGGCTAACCTCAGGCTAGCTCTGGTTGGTTGGCTGGACGGTGCGTATGGGGCTGGCGCAGGAGTGGGCGGGGCCTCTGTGTCGTTCATCTGCATGTGTGGAGGGGGCATTCCTGGGGGCATCATGGGGGGCCTCGCTGTGGAAGGGCGTGCCGAGGGTAGGATCTGGCTGTATTCCGCTTGTGTGTTTAAAGTAGGTTGGTAAAATACCAACCTACTTTAAACACACAAGCGGAATACAGCCAGATCCTATCCTCGGCACACCCTTCCAACATACCAACCTACTTTAAGGTCGGGGCCTCCTATGTCGGGGCCTCCTATGTCGGGGCCTCCTTGTCGTGTGACTGCAGACGTGGCACACCTTCTTTCCGGCCACCCGGCCAGCAGCAAGTTGGTTAGGGTTGGGAGGTACAGTCACAAGCCTGTGGGTCGCGAGGTAGTCCCGGCACTCAAGGCGGCTGGGCAAATCCACGATCGCCCTCGGAACTGGTGCCGCACGTGTGGTTTCGTGCTTACGGAGGATGGCCTCGATGATGTCCTTGGAGAACAGCCTTACAGAGCTCTTCTTTCCTGTGTGCGTCATCCACAGGTTGTATGCATTGAGGACAGTGACATCAAGAAGATGGAGTACGACCTTCTTGTACCATTTACAGGTCTTCCTCAGGCAGTCAACAGCAGTGATCTGCATATCACTTTTGTCCACCAACCGCATTTTCACATTATACTCCAGGACAGCGTCAGGTTTGGAGATAACAACTACAGTCCTGTTGCCTGTGACACGGTCCTGCTGGTATCTCCTCTTCCCGCTATCTCGCAATGCGGACTTGTGGTAGGTGGAGAGGACATTGACTGGCTTTGTGTCATGCCAACAAATAGCCAGTATGTTCTCACTGCTGCTCTTCTTCCGGAAGATGTCTCCTTTCTGCGTCTTCTCAAACCTGGGCCAGTGTTTCCGGTTTGACCTAACAGTTACACAGCTTCCCGTTCTCCTTGTAAGGAGATACTGGCAAGGAGAGGAGAGGTGTAGAAGTTGTCAGTGAACAGGATATGGTTGGCATCTAGATACGGCTCCATCAGTGTCTTGACAACCGACCCTGAAAGACCCAAAGGGTCGTTCGGAATGTCCACATCAGTAGCGGTATATATGATAAGATCCAGCACGTATCCTGTCTCGCAGTCACACAGTACAAAGAATTTGATCCCGAAGCGGTGACGCTTCGACGGAATGTACTGGCGGAAAGAGAGACGTCCACGGAAGAGGACCAAGGACTCATCGATCACGACATTCTGGAAAGGTTTGAAAAACCGGTGATACCTGTAGAGGAGGGAGTTCAGGAATGGCCGTATTTTCCAGATCTTGTCGGCTCCGTGTGGCGCAGTGTTATCCACAAAGTGCAAGCACTTCAGAATTTGCCTATACTGGTCCCTTGGCATGTAGTTGTTGAACACTGGCGTTGCTATGATGTCATGCATAACCCAATTATCTAACATGTTATGTTTCTTTATGTGGGGCATGAGCATGGTGAGGGCCAAAAACACGAGGAGTTCGCCGATGTCAATGGGTGTCCATCTCCGCATGTGGGGCGACATCATTTCATCGGCGTGCTGGCGACCATACAGGTTTGTCTCTGTGACAATGTCCCCGAGCAATTGGTCATCAAAAAATGCCCCGAAGTAGTCGTAAGGGGTGTCATTCTCCGAGCAGGGAAAGGCAGGCTGGACGCCATTCGGTGCCTTGTGAAAGAGGGGTGGTTGACCAGGCATATCCCGAGGCAGGCAGTCCTGCCACTGAAAGACAGGTGGTGGTACCGGCCTCCTGGGGCACCTCCTGGGGCACCTCCTCTAGGACCTCCTCTGGCCCCTTCTCGGGCCCTTCCCCGGGCACCTCGCTGTGGTTGTCCCTGCTGTGGCTGTGGCTGTCCCTTCTGTGGCTGTCCCTGCTGTGGCTGTGGCTATCCCTGCTGTGGCTGTGGCTATCCCTGCTGTGGCTGTGCCTGCTGTGGTTGTGGCTGTCCCTGCTGTGGCTGTCCCTGCTGTGGCTGTCCCTGCTGTGGCTGTGCCTGCTGTGGCTGTGCCTGCCTGTCATCAGAGTCGTTTTCCGGCAGCGGGGATATTCTGGCTTCCGGCGAATCGGGAGAGCTTGGGCCGGCATCGCTTTCCTCCAAACCAGCCGACGTCTGGTCACCCTCGTCCGCGACATCTCGGCTGGCGTTGCCAACACGGGGGGATTTGCACCTGCAGCTGGTGTAGAGGTCGCTGGACCAGCTTGTGCATGGGCGGGGGTAGTTGGGATTTGGTCTACCCCCGAGATGTTGGCGAGCGAAATAACTGCAAGCTCTGACACGGCGGCTCGCTGACTGGATGGGGGGGCTGGCCGGGGGATCAATGACCTGGCCCGTTTTGCCGGTCTGGCACTGTTACCTATGCAAAATATGGGAATGGTATTTCGTATGAGGGATGTGCAGACTCCAACTTTATAACTGTAAGACATGATTTATTTGAAAGAAAGAGAGAGAGAGAGAGAGAGAGTGTCGTGATAATATAACAATTTTACATATGTATCATATATATGATAAAGTAATATATAC
Source organism: Paralithodes platypus (assembly GCA_032716605.1). Lineage (NCBI taxonomy): Eukaryota > Metazoa > Arthropoda > Malacostraca > Decapoda > Lithodidae > Paralithodes > Paralithodes platypus. The sequence goes on from CM064546.1 coordinate 30,367,044, forward strand.
GGTACATATGTTCCCCACAATCATATAATGCCAAGCACAAATATTCAATCTTTCGTTGTTTGTATTACCGTAAGAAATATACCGAACGCCTGAAATTATACGCAAATAAAATGCTTGCAATCAAACTCTCAATCAATTTCAAGGTCACATGCAATGTACCGTATACCCTGGTTACCATAAGAAATGTACCGAACACCTGAAATAATACGCTATAAAATGCTTGCAATCAAACTCTCAATCAATTTCAAGGTCACATGCAATGTACCGTACACCCTGGTTACCGTAAGAAATCTACCGAACGCCTGAAATAATACGCTATAAAATGCTTGCAATCAAACTCTCAATCAATTTCAAGGTCACATGCAATTATGCAAAGGTATATTGTAGACCACAATCTTCGCCAAGCTTCGTTATTGCTTGTATTGTCGTGAGAAATGTACCGTACACCGTGGTTATCGTGAGAAATGTACCGAACGCCTGAAATAATATGCTATAAAATGCTTGCAATCAAACTCTCAATCAATGTCAAGGTCATATGCAATGTACTGTACACCCTGGTTACCGTAAGAAATGTACCGAACGCATGAAATAATACGCTATAAAATGCTTGCAATCAAACTCTCAATCAATTTCAAGGTCACATGCAATGTACCGTACACCCTGGTTACCGTAAGAAATGTACCGAACGCCTGAAATAATACGCTATAAAATGTTGCAATCAAACTCTCAATCAATTTCAAGGTCACATGCAATTATAAAAAGGTATATTGTAGACCACAATCTTCGCCAAGCTTCGTTGTTGCTTGTATTGTCGTGAGAAATGTACCGTACACCGTGGTAATCGTGAGAAATGTACGGAATGCCTGAAATAATACGCTATAAAATGCTTGCAATCAAACTTTCAAGCAATTACAAGGTCACATGCAATTATAAAAAGGTATATTGTAGACCACAATCTTCGCCAAGCTTCGTTGTTGCTTGTATTATCGTGAGAAATGTACCGTACACCCTGGTTATCGTGAGAAATGTACCGAACGCCTGAAGTAATACGCTATAAAATGCTTGCAATCAAAGTTTCAAGCAATTTCAAGGTCACATGCAATTATAAATGTATAGGTAGACCCAGAGAGGAAGAGAGAGAGAGAGAGAGAGAGAGAGAGAGAGAGAGAGAGAGCTACATAGAGCTACATAGAGCTATATAGAGCTACATAGATACACAGACCACACAGACCTCAAGGTCCTTACTAGGCAGTCTGGCCTTACAAACTATACTGTATATTATGTATATATGCATATATATATATATATATATATATATATATATATATATATATATATATATATATACACCGGTACATACATATACACACATACACACACACACACAAACATACACATACATACATACACACACATACATATATATACAGTATATATATACATACTGTACAGTGCACACACATACACATACATAATTTTTTTTTGTTTTTCATATCACCTCAGCCCTCTGCAGATAGAGGTCAAGCCTTCCCTTGAAAGCGTTTATTGTGTCGCTCTCCACCACTCTCGCTGGTAGTTTATTCCACTCTGTCGCCACACTGTAGGTGAAGAAACTCTTTGTGACATCTAGGTTTGCCTTTTTGGTTTTTAATTTCATTCCATTTCCGCGAGTTTGATTAGTATTGTTTAATGTGAATAGTGCATTTACATCGACTTTGTCGAAACCTTTTAGTATCTTAAAGCACTCAATAAGCTGACCCCTCAACCTCCTCTTCTTTAATGAGAACAGGTTCAATCGTTTAAGTCTTTCTTCATATGGTTTATTTCTTAATGATGGTATCATCTTCGTCGCTCTACGCTGTACTGACTCGAGTCTTACAATGTCCTTGATCAGATAAGGTGACCAGAACTGCACACCATATTCAAGGTGGGACCTCACCATACTTTTGAACAGTGGCACTATTACGTTTTCATGTTTATATGTAAATTTTCGTTTAATAAAGCCCAATGCTATGTTTGCCTAATTTGCAGCTGCTATACATTGGTCGGAAGTTTTTAGGTTTTCAGATATTAGTACCCCTAGGTCTTTTACTACCGTTGTGGTTTTTATTTGTTTGCCATTCATTTCGTATTTGTATTTCATATTTCTGCTACCAACCTGCAGCACCTGACATTTATCGACATTGAAGGGCATCTGCCATTTTTTCGACCACTCTGATATCTTGTTTAAATCAGATTGCAAGCATTTCTATCATCTTCCTTCAGGACTGTATTTCCTATTTTTATATCGTCGGCGAATTTGGAAATGGTGTTGTTTACCCCTACATCAATATCGTTAATTTAAATGAGAAACAGGACCGGTCCAAGGACTGAACCCTGTGGAACTCCACTAGTGACAGGCTCCCACTCCGATTCCACTCCATTTATCACCACTCTCTGTCTTCTGTCTGTAAGCCAATTTTGTATCCAAGAATGAAAGAGAGAGAGAGAGAGGGAGAGAGAAAGAGAGGAGGAGGAGGTCAAGAACATCTGCTATAGTCAAACTCAACTGAAATGAGCTCCAAGGAGGTCAAGGTCGCCCTGTGCGGTGTTGCCACTTTTCTACCAAAACAAACCTTTTAGAAAACGGGAAACCAAGGAAAACCACATTTAGAAGGGAAATTTGAAATAAATGTAAAAGACGTTTTTATGTCTGGAAGGGTTATTGGTATTCTTGTATAAAAGTTACAGAAACGAAATAATATGTAGGCTATATTTGTATATACCTATTTACATTGTACAGCATCTCCCTTGCCTCGGTATGAAGATGAGAGTAACTTTTGCGAGTTTTTCCTTCCATGGTGGTCGCGCTATGAATGAGGGTTAGTGACCGTCCGATGTTGTTGTCGTAGTTTGAGGCCATTTAAAGCGTTGCCATTATTCGTATCCAGCTCTCTCTCTCTCTCTCTCTCTTTTGATGGGATTACATTGTGCTATATTGCATTTTGGAGATTGTGTATGTATGTGTGTGTATGTGTGTATCTGTAGGGGTGTGTGTGAGTGCGTGCGTAGCCAACAGAACCGCATTGACATTAATTGGCAACGTCGCATATCCTACCATTCCATAAATCTATTTATAGCTGTCCCCAGAAAAATAGCAGCATGTTCTAAATAGCAGGCATATGTTGTATAAATTCCTTCTATATATCCTTAAAATTAAATGTTTCTTAACACCACATAACCTTTAAAAATTGTAATATTATATATATAGTCATAAAAGCTAAAATTAATTTGTTAATAGCCTGAAAAACTAACATTTGTTGTTAAAGCTTTGAATATTTGACAACACCGCACAGGGCGAGGGACACCACCTTGTAGCTCATTTCATAGGAGGATGACTATAGGTGTGATTTTGCCTGGGGGGGGGAAGATTAGTTAGGGAGTGCCCTGGCCTACATCAGACAAAGAGAGAGAGAGAGAGAGAGAGTGTCGTGATAATACAACTATTTTACATATGTATCATATATATGATAAAATAATATATACGGTACATATGTTCACCACAATCATATAATGCCAAGCACAAATATTCAATCTTTCGTTGTTTGTATTACCTTAAGAAATATACCGAACGCCTGAAATAATACGCAAATAAAATGCTTGCAATCAAACTCTCAATCAATATCAAGGTCACATGCAATGTACCGTACACCCTGGCTACCGTAAGAAATGTACCGAACACCTGAAATAATACGCTATAAAATGCTTGCAATCAAACTCTCAATAAATGTCAAGGTCACATGCAATGTACCGTACACCCTGGTTACCGTAAGCAATCTACCGAACGCCTTAAATAATACGCTATAAAATGCTTGCAATCAAACTCTCAATCAATTTCAAGGTCACATGCAATTATAAAAAGGTATATTGTAGACCATAATCTTCACCAAGCTTCGTTGTTGCTTGTATTGTCGTGAGAAATGTACCGTACACCGTGGTTATCGTGAGAAATGTACCGAACGCCTGAAATAATATGCTATAAAATGCTTGCAATCAAACTTTCAAGCAATTACAAGGTCACATGCAATTATAAAAAGGTATATTGTAGACCACAAGCTTCGCCAAGCTTCGTTGTTGCTTGTATTATCGTGAGAAATGTACCATACACCGTGGTTATCGTGAGAAATGTACCGAACGCCTGAAATAATACGCTATAAAATGCTTGCAATCAAAGTTTCAAGCAATTTCAAGGTCACATGCAATTATAAATGTATAGGTAGACCCAGAGAGAGAGAGAGAGAGAGAGGGAGAGAGAAAGAGAGGAAGAGGAGGAGGTCAAGAACATCTGCTATAGTCAAACTCAACTGAAATGAGCTCCAAGGAGGTCAGGGTCGCCCTGTGCGGTGTTGCCATTTTTCTACCAAAACAAACCTTTTAGAAAACGGGAAACCAAGAAAAACCACATTTAGAAGGGAAATTTGAAATAAATGTAAAAGACGTTTTTATGTCTGGATGGGTTATTGGTATGCTTGTATAAAAGTTACAGACGCGAAATAATATGTAGGCTATATTTGTATATACCTATTTACATTGTACAGCATCTCCCTTGCCTGGGTATGAAGATGAGAGTAACTTTTGCGAGTTTTTCCTTCCATGGTGGTCGCGCATGAATGAGGGTTAGTGACCGTCTGATGTTGTTGTCGTAGTTTGAGGCCATTTAAAGCGTTGCCATTACTCGTATCCAGCTCTCTCTCTCTCTCTCTTTTGATGGGATTACATTGTGCTATATTGCATTTTGGAGATTGTGTATGTATGTGTGTGTTTGTGTGTGTATCTGTAGGGGGGTGTGTGAGTGCGTGCGTAGCCAACAGAACCGCATTGACATTACTTGGCAACGTCGCATATCCTACCATTCCTTTAATCTATTTATAGCTGTCCCCAGAAAAATGGCAGCATGTTCTAAATAGCGTGCCATATGTTGTATAAATTCCTTCTATATATCCTTAAAATTAAATGTTTCTTAAAACCACATAACCTTTAAAAATTGTAATATAATATATATAGTCATAAAAGCTAAAATTAATTTGTTAATAGCCCGAAAAACTAACATTTCTTGTTAAAGCTTAGAATATTTGACAACACAGCACAGGGCGAGGGACACCACCTTGTAGCTCATTTCATATGAGGATGACTATAGGTGTGATTTTGCCTGGGGGGGGAAGATTAGTTAGGGAGTGCCCTGGCCTACATCAGACAAAGAGAGAGAGAAAGAGAGAGAGTGTCGTGATAATATAACTATTTTACATATGTATCATATATATGATAAAATAATATATACGGTACATATGTTCACCACAATCATATAATGCCAAGCACAAATATTCAATCTTTCGTTGTTTGTATTACCGTAAGAAATATACCGAACGCCTGAAATAATACGCAAATAAAATGCTTGCAATCAAACTCTCAATCAATTTAAAGGTCACATGCAATGTACCGTACACCCTGGTTACCGTAAGAAATGTACCGAACGCCTGAAATAATACGCTATAAAATGCTTGCAATCAAACTCTCAATCAATTTCAAGGTCACATGCAATTATAAAAAGGTATATTGTAGACCACAATCTTCGCCATGCTTCGTTGTTGCTTGTATTGTCGTGAGAAATGTACCGTACACCGTGGTTATCGTGAGAAATGTACCGAACGCCTGAAATAATACGCTATAAAATGCTTGCAATCAAACTCTCAATCAATTTCAAGGTCACATGCAATGTACCGTACACCCTGGTTACCGGAAGAAATGTACCAAACGCCTGAAATAATACGCTATAAAATGCTTGCAATCAAACTCTCAATCAATTTCAAGGTCACATGCAATTATAAAAAGGTATATTGTAGACCACTATATTCGCCAAGCTTCGTTGTTGCTTGTGTTGTCGTGAGAAATGTACCGTACACCGTGGTTATCGTGAGAAATGTACCGAACGCCTGAAAATAATACGCTATAAAATGCTTGCAATCAAACTTTCAAGCAATTTCAAGGTCACATGCAATTATAAAAAGGTATATTGTAGACCACAATCTTCGCCAAGCTTCGTTGTTGCTTGTATTATCGTGAGAAATGTACCGTACACCCTGGTTATCGTGAGAAATGTACCGAACGCCTGAAAAAATACGCTATAAAATGCTTGCAATCAAGCTTTCAAGCAATTTCAAGGTCACATGCAATTTTAAATGTATAGGTAGACCCAGAGAGGAAGAGAGAGAGAGAGAGAGAGAGAGAGAGAGAGAGAGAGAGAGAGAGAGGGAGAGAGAGAAAGAGAGGAGGAGGAGGAGGAGGTCAAGAACATCTGTTAGGTGTGATTTTGCCTGGGGGGGGGGAGATTAGTTAGGGAGTGCCCTGGCCTACATCAGACAAAGAGAGAGAGAGAGAGAGTTTCGTGATAATATAACTATTTTACATATGTATCATATACTGTATATGATGAAATAATATATACGGTACATATGTTCCCCGCAATCATATAATGCCAAGCACAAATATTCAATCTTTCGTTGTTTGTATTACCGTAAGAAATATACCGAACGCCTGAAATAATACGCAAATAAAATGCTTGCAATCAAACTCTCAAGCAATGTCAAGGTCACATGCAATTATAAATGTATAGAGAGAGAGAGAAAGAGAGGAGGAGGAGGAGGAGGTCAAGAACATCTGCTAGGTGTGATTTTGCCTGGGGGGGGGGGAAGATTAGTTAGGGAGTGCCCTGGCCTACATCAGAAAAAGAGAGAGAGAGAGAGAGAGAGAGAGAGAGAGAGTGTCGTGATAATATAACTATTTTACATACGTATCATATATATTATGATAAAATAATATATACGGTACATATGTTCCCCACAATCATATAATGCCAAGCACAAATATTCAATCTTTCGTTGTTTGTATTACCGTAAGAAATATACCGAACAACGCCTGAAATAATACGCTATAAAATGCTTGTAATCAAACTCTCAAGCAATTTCAAGGTCACATGCAATTATAAATGTATAGGTAGACCCAGAGAGGAAGAGAGAGAGAGAGGGAGGGAGAGAGAAAGAGAGAGGAGGAGGAGGAGGAGGAGGAGGAGGAGGAGGTCAAGGACATCTGCTATAGTCATCCTCCTATGAAATGAGCTACAAGGTGGAGTCCCTCGCCCTGTGCGGTGTTGTCAAATATTCAAAGCTTTAACAACAAATGTTAGTTTTTCAGGCTATTAACAAATTAATTTTAGCTTTTATGACTATATATATTATATTACAATTTTTAAAGGTTATGTGGTGTTAACACTAGATTAGCGGGCTAGCGGTTTATTTATATGTACCGCCCAGCGGGGTGTTTTTAGCCAAAATAGGGCTGTTTACGTGATCATTTTCATGCCTAAATAAGACCCAGAGCGTAAAACTAGTATCTATCCCTGAAAGGGCATAAACAGAGCTTTCCAATGACACCATAACAATCCTTTTATGACGGCTAGTTTTCTTGCAACAACCGCGCAACGCGAGTGCAAAAAGCATGTAATTCGGTACTTTCCCATTAAATTCAGTATGTAGCGAGTGAGCGAGGGAGGGAGGAGGTGGAATTCGTGTCAGTAGGTTCGCCGCGGTGGTCTGGAGCAGTCATACGCTCGCTACTCTCCTGCCACCACTTGTCTCTCTCACTCAGCAACATTACGTGCTGAAATTGCCACACGACCTATGTCGCGCGCCGCCAGATAGTCCAGATTTATTTAACTCGACTTTTGTTGCGCACCGATAGTTAGGGGTTAAGAAACATATAATTTTAACCCATAACTAGCGGCGCGCAACATAAGTCTAGTATAATAAATCTGGACTATCTGGCGGCGCTCGACATAGGTCGTGTGGCAATTTCAGAACGTAATGTTGCTGAGAGAGAGAGACAAGTGGTGGCAGGAGAGTAGCGAGCGTATGACTGCTCCAGACCACCGCGGCGAACCTACTGACACGAATCCCACCTCCTCCCTCCCTCTCTCACTCGCTACATACGGAATTGTATGGGGAAAGTGCCGAATTACATGCTTTTTGCACTCGCGTTGCACGGTTGTTGCAAGAAAACTAGCCATCATAAAAGGATTGTTATGGTGTCATTGGAAAGCTCTGTTTATGCCCTTTCAGGGATATATACTTGTTTTACGCTCTGGGTCTTATTTAGGCATGAAAATGATCACGTAAACAGCCCTATTTTGGGAAAAAACACCCCGCTGGTGGCTACATATTATATACCGCCTAGGCCGCTCGTAAGGTGTTAAGGATATATAGAAGGAATTTATACAACATATGGCACGCTATTTAGAACATGCTGCCATTTTTCTGGGGACAGCTATAAATAGATTTAAGGAATGGTAGGATATGCGACGTTGCCAAGTAATGTCAATGCGGTTCTGTTGGCTACGCACACACTCACACACACCCCTACAGATACACACACAAACACACACATACATACACAATCTCCAAAATGCAATATAGCACAATGTAATCCCATCAAAAGAGAGAGAGAGAGAGCTGGATACGAGCAATGGCAACACTTTAAATGGCCTCAAACTACGACAACAACATCATCCGGGTCAGACGGTCACTAACCCTCATTCATAGCGCGACCACCATGGAAGGAAAAACTCAGTAAAGTTACTCTCATCTTCATAGCCAGGCAAGGGAGATGCTGTACAATGTAAATAGGTATATACAAATATAGCCTACATATTATTTCGTTTCTGTAACTTTTATACAAGAATACCAATAACCCTTCCAGACATAAAAACGTCTTTTACATTTATTTCAAGTCTCCCTTCTAAATGTGGTGTTCCTTGGTTTCCCGTTTTCTAAAAGTTTGTTTTGGTAGAAATGTGGCATGACCGCACAGGGCGACCTTGACCTCCTTGGAGCTCATTTCAGTTGAGTTAGACTATAGGTGTGATTTCCCCTGGGGGGAAGATTAGTTAGGGAGTGCCCTGGCCTATATCAGACAAAGAGAGTGAGAGAGACAGAGAGAGAGAGAGAGAGTGTCGTGATAATATAACTATTTTACATATGTATCATATATATGATAAAATAATATATACGGTACATATGTTCCCCACAATCATATAATGCCCAGCACAAATATTCAATCTTTCGTTGTTTGTATTACCGTAAGAAATATACCGAACGCCGGAAATAATACGCAAATAAAATGCTTGCAATCAAACTCTCAAGCAATTTCAAGGTCACATGCAATTATAAATGTATAGGTAGACCCAGAGAGGAAGAGACAGAGAAAGAGAGAGAGAGAGAGAGAGAGAGTGTCGTGATAATATAACTATTTTACATATGTATCATAATTATATATGATAAAATAATATATACGGTACATATGTTCCCCACAATCATATAATGCCAAACACAAATATTCAATCTTTCGTTGTTTGCATTACCGTAAGAAATATAACGAACGAACGCTTGAAATAATACTCAAATAAAATGTTTGCAATCAAACTCTCAATCAATTTCAAGGTCACATGCAATGTACCGTACACCCTGGTTACCGTAAGAAATCTACCGAACGCCTGAAATAATACGCAAATAAAATGCTTGCAATCAAACTCTCAATCAATTTCAAGGTCACATGCAATTATAAAAAGGTATATTGTAGACCACAATCTTCGCCAAGCTTCGTTGTTGCTTGTATTATCATGAGAAATGTACCGTACACCGTGGTTATCGTGAGAAATGTACCGAATGCCTGAAATAATACGCTATAAAATGCTTGCAATCAAACTTTCAAGCAATTACAAGGTCACATGCATTTATAAAAAGGTTTATTGTAGACCACACTCTTCGCCAAGCATCGTTGTTGCTTGTATTTTTGTGAGAAATGTACCGTACACCGTGGTTATCGTGAGAAATGTACCGAACGCCTGAAAATAATACGCTATAAAATGCTTGCAATCAAACTTTCAAGCAATTTCAAGGTCACATGCAATTATAAAAAGGTATATTGTAGACCACAATCTTCGCCAAGCTTCGTTGTTGCTTGTATTATCGTGAGAAATGTACCGTAGACCCTGGTTAGCGTGAGAAATGTACCGAACGCCTCTAATAATATGCTATAAAATGCTTGCAATCAAACTTTCAAGCAATTACGAGGTCAACATGCAATTATAAAGAGGCATATTGTAGACCACAATCTTCGCCAAGCTTCGTTGTTGCTTGTATTATCGTGAGAAATGTACCGTACACCCTGGTTAGCGTGAGAAATGTACCGAACGCCTCTAATAATATGCTATAAAATGCTTGCAATCAAACTTTCAAGCAATTACGAGGTCAACGTGCAATTATAAAAAGGTATATTGTAGACCACAATCTTCGCCAAGCTTCGTTGTTGCTTGTATTATCGTGAGAAATGTACCGTACACCGTGGTTATCGTGAGAAGTGTACCGAATGCCTGAAAAAAATACGCTATAAAATGCTTGCAATCAAACTTTCAAGCAATTTCAAGGTCACATGCAATTATAAAAAGGTATATTGTAGACCACAATCTTCGCCAAGCTTCGTTGTTGCTTGTATTATCGTGAGAAATGTACCGTACACCCTGGTTATCGTGAGAAATTTTCCGAACGCATGAAATAATACGCTATAAAATGCTTGCAATCAAACTTTCACGCAATTATAAATTGTAAATTGTACTTACCAACACCCACACCAGTATGTTCTTCGTCAGGAACGTCTCCAATTTTACTCAACGTCCTGTGCAGCATCAACCACAACATTTGCGACACGCAAATTATGCTTGGGGTGAAAGCCTATGATAGGCATTTTTTTGTCTTCCGAGTCATCCTCACTATCAAAACTATCACCCAGACCTTCCATGGTGTCATTCAACAGCCTATTAGAAAGTTCTGAAGAGTTCATCTTGATATCTAGGTCCTGGGCGGTGAGCGGGGCGTAATGAGTAGAGTGGCGCGACGCACTAGGGGTGGCGGCCACCGAATCGGACACGGGCAAATCTTGACCTTCCATCACGGCTGCTTGAGGGTTACTGAGTCATGGTCATGCAGTGGGGATGTGTGGGTGGGACCTTGTAGTACACTTTGCGAATCAAAGTAAAACAAACCCGAAAGAATTCTATAGTTATATCAGAAAGAAAAAAGTAGTTACTTCAACTGTTGGACCGTTAGTCGATGAAAATGGAGAATACACCAAAGACGAAGTACAAATGAGTAATGCCCTCAATACCTTCTTTGCATCAGTTTTTACAACAGAAGACCTCAGTGATATCCCTACACCATCGCCGATTCAGATTGATAATTCAGATGTTCTAAGCAATATCACCGTTACAGAGAGAGAAGTATTGAATTGTTTAGATAAACTCAAGGTAAATAAAACGCCTGGACCTGATACAATCTCGCCTAGAGTTCTAAAGGAAGCTAAGGATGAGCTCTCCAAACCACTGACATTAATATTCAATAAATCCTTGCAGTCTGGAACTATGCCTGATCAGTGGAAGATAGCCAACGTAACACCGATATTAAAAAAAGGCAGCAAATCCCTACTCAGTAACTATCGTCCAAATTAGCGTAACCTCAGTTGTATGTAAAATGCTAGAAACGGTCATAAGAGACAGACTCGTAAATCACTTAGAGGAAAATAACATACTTAAAGATACTCAACACGGCTTTTGTAAAAAACGTTCCTGTTTAACAAACCTCTTAGACTTCTTCCACGATATCCTCAAACTCTACGATGAGAGTAAAGCTGTAGATATTATATACCTTGATTTTCAAAAGGCCTTTGACAAAGTTCCCCACAAACGTTTACTGAAAACTAAAAGCGCATGGAATACAAGACGGTGTGTTGAAATGGATAGAAAATTGGCTCAGCGACAGAAAGCAAAGAGTAGTCATAAACGGTAAGGCATCTAAATGGACCAATGTAAGTAGCGGGGTACCCCAGGGATCGGTACTAGGACCAATTCTTTTTCTAATTTACATCAACGACATAGATGAGGGTCTCACCTGTACAATCTCAAAATTTGCTGACGATACAAAAATTGCAAATAGCGTACTCTCAAAAGATCACGTTGACGATATGCAACACAATCTAGATAAATTGTCACATTAGGCCCAAATTTGGCAAATGAGTTTCAATGCGGATAAATGTAAAGTACTACATATCGGATGCCTAAATGAGAAAGCAAACTATTCGATGAATGGCACTCAGCTTAAGAATGTAAACAGAGAAACCGATCTGGGAGTAACAATATCGAGTAACCTAAAACCGAGTCAACAATGTTCAGAAGTTGTTAAGAAGGCAAACAAAATAATTGGCTTTATAGGCAGATCATTTGAGCATAAATCCAAAGACGTAATTCTAACCCTTTACAATTCCTTAGTCCGCCCTCTTCTGGAATACTGCCTTCAATGCTGGTGCCGTTATTACCAAAAAGACATAAACAAGCTAGAACGAGTTCAACGTAGAGTTAGCAAAATGATACCTAGCCTAAAGAACAAACCATACGAAGAGCGTCTTAGAGAATTAAATCAATTTCCTTTAACACCTTACGAGCGGCCTATGCGGTTTATTTATGTGTACCGCACAGCGGGGTGTTTTTAGCCAAAATAGGGCTGTTTACGTGATCATTTTCATGCCTAAATAAGACCCAGAACGTAAAACAAGTACCTATCCCTGAAAGGGCATAAACAGAGCTTTCGAATGACACCATAACGATCCTTGTATGATGGATAGTTTTCTTGCAATAACCGTGCAACGCGAGTGCAAAAAGCAGGTAATTCGGTACTTTCAGTACATAATTGAGTATGTAGCGAGTGAGAGAGGGAGGAGGGAGCTGAGATTTGTGTCAGTAGGTTCGCCGCGGTGGTCTGGAGCAGTCATACGCTCGCTAGTCTCCTGCCACCACTTGTCTCTCTCTCTCAGCCACATTACGTGCTGAAATTGCCACTCGAGTTATGTCGAGCGCCGCCACATAGTCCAGCTTTTTTTAACTCGACTTATGTTGCTCGCCGCTAAATAAGGGTTAACCCAGCGCAGATTAAGAGGTGACTTAATTCAAGTGTTCAAAATCATCAAAGGCATCGACAATATGAACTGTAGTAAGTACTTCACTATCGACCAATCTAATAACACGCGGGGAAACGGTTGCAAAATTATTGGTAAATCTTTTAACTCACACGAATCTAAGAATTTCTTCTTCAATCGAGTTGTCAACTTGTAGAATGGGCTTCCCCGAGACGTTATAGACTGCAGCACCGTTGATTCATTTAAATTCCGGCTAGACAAATATCTCGCATCAAACCCGCGACTGACTGCGTTTGTAAATGAATAACTTTATTTTATCCTCCCCTCAGTTACTAGCCCATATGTCCCCTACTATGGCAGGGCAGTAGTTCCCTTTCCAATGTTCCCTTACCCACTCTAAACCACTGTTTGGACACTTGATCCTCAGTGTTTTAGAGGACAAGCAGCCTAGAAGGGTCACTAGATCTGTTGTTGCTTGATTTCCTTTGTACTCCTTTGTACCGCCTGACCACCAGGTTTCGCTTTCCACTTAAATTAGGGCGGGAATACGCCCACGGACTTAAGTTGGGCCCCGCCATATAGTCCAATTTTTTCGATACGGACTTAAGTCGGGCCCCGCTAAACAAGGGTTAAAATCTCAAAAACGAATGAGCTAGACAAGAGAGAGAAGGGAGTGTACAACAAGACATGCCTCCCTCTTTACTCATTTTAACTCTCTATGTCCCTACTGACAGGAATACAAATCACCACATATTGAGTTGGATGTCGCCTAGATGAATAAAGGACCCATGGATCTGACCTGCCTATTCCTCCTGGTGCCTGTGGTAGCCCTCAGGCCTAGAAGTACGTTGGTCTAATTTCTGACTTTGGTGGGTTTATACGTTATGTGGAAGGGCTAGATAGTTTATTTGTATATAATATATACAAATAAACTATATAAACTAGGCCAAACATCCTATTATATACAGTATATATATTTGCTCTATGTTAGTGAGGGAGACAAAAGGCAGAACTGCCTGTGACGAGTGCCTCCCCCAGAGTTGAAAGAATGACAGGGCCAAAATCAAGGGATGTTCGAGCCAAAATGCCTGGATACACGGAGTTTGAAGCAATTTAAGTCATAGGATGAGGGGAAGACTGATTCTGGGAAAGAGTTCCAGAGCTCAGTTGTTGAGTAGAAGAAACATTGAGAATAACGTTTCACTCTTGGGTTTGAGAGTTGAAAAGAATACGGATGGGATTGTGTTGCAAGACGGGTGCTAGTGGTCTAGGAAGAGGGGGTGGTATACACTGAAAGAGCTCTGAGAAGCACTGATAATTGTAATCGCGGTAGAATAGTAGGAGAGATGCCATAAAATAATGCCATACAATAGGATGTTTGGCCTATCTATAGATAATGCCAAAAAAATACCCTCATTGTTCCCTGATTAAATAACACTGTATGAATATTCCCATATTAAAAATATGTTACAGGGGGACAATGCCTAGTGAGTTCACTGCTCAATAGGTGGCGTTCTGAGAGTGAGGGTCTGAGTCTGGAGGGTGAGATGGTGAAGCACTTGAGCGAAGCAACCAGCCGCTTCAGAGATGGAGCTGCTTCGAGCCATGATGGATGATTCACATGTCTCACTCCCCAGACTGGAACAAGACCTCACGGGCTTCACGGTGTTGAGCGGTGGAATGTACAGGCTCTCAGCCTATGCCCGAGAGGGAGTAGTTGGAATATAGACAACAACAAAAATAGTTTGTGGACATTTATGGCGTGGATGTTTTACTTTGTTATACTATACATTATGTTATACTATAGGTCTACACTAACCTGTTATGCTATACATTATGTTATGTTATATACTATCCTGCTCTACTATACATTATGCTATGATATACAGTAACCAGCTATGCTATACATTATGTTCTGCTATACATTAACCTGATATACTAAATATTATGATATGCTATACATTAACCTGCTATACTAAACATTATGATATGCTATACATTAACCTGCTATACTATACATTATGCCATACTATACATTAGGCTGCTATACTATACATTATGACATACTATACATTAACCTGCTATACTAAACATTATGACATGATATACATTAACCTGCTATACTAAACATTATGACATGATATACATTAACCTGCTATACTATACATTATGATATGCTATACATTAACCTGCTATACTATACATTATGATATGCTATACATTAACCTGCTATACTAAACATTATGCCATACTATACATTTGGCTGCTATACTATGCATTATGACATGCTATACATTAACCTGCTACACTGTACATTTTGACATGCTATACATTAACCTGCTATACTATACATTAACCAACTATACTATACATTATGACATGCTATACATTAACCTGCTATACTATACATTATGACATGCTATACATTAACCTGCTATACTATACATTAACCAACTATACTATACATTAACCTGCTATGCTATACATTATGCTATACTATACAATAACCTGCTATGCTATAGATAAACCTGTTATACTATACATTATGCCATACTATATATGTCCCTGCTATAGTAAACATTATGCCATGCTATACATTAACAAGCTATACTATGTATCTTGGCATATTAGATTATTATATACCAATATGTCAGAAACTATTTAGCGCACTTCAAAAGCAACATAATAATTTACAGATACGAGTGCTGAAGACTTGTGGGTATATGATGTCATAAATTCCATCATTGGGGCAGCCCAATACAATCCGTTCTTACTTTACATCACAGAAAAGGAATCGCCGGTAAGTGTATTCTTGCGAGACTACTTGAGAAATTCAAGATATAGGGAAGCTCCAGCCGTAAATATCGATAAATAACAGAAATTCAATAATACTAATAATGTAGATTTCTTACGGAGAGAAAATATGATTAATTTGGTTTATGTATTTGGGGTTTGTGTGACCATTATGTAGTAGTAGCTAAAATTAGGATACATAAGCAGTGGGTGAAGAGCGCTAGAGGGAGGCGGGAGGTAGGTTGAGTGGCGAAGAGGGTGGAGAGGTTACAGGAGGAGGAGATCAAGGAGGAGTTCAAGAGAGCAGTAGAGATACGACTAGGTAGTTTTGACTTGGACGGTATGGAGGAAGTGGAAGAGGTATGCAAAGTGTTCAAGGAAGAGATGTGTACATCATGTGAGGAGGTATGTGGAGTTAGGAGAAGAGGGAGGGGAGTGAAGGGTACAACATGGTGGACTAAAGAGGTAAACTAGCTGTTGTAAAGAAAACGGAAGCATATAGAGAGTAGTTGTGTAGTAGAGGGAATGAAGATTTGCAGAGACAGAAAAGGGAAAGGTACTTGGAGAAACAGAGAGTGGTGAAGAGAGTAGTGAAACCAAGGAAGAGAAAAGTAGATGAGGAATTTGGAAGGAATCTAAGTGTAAAATGGAGGGAGTGTAAGAAAACTGTTCCGGAAAGAGGTCATGAAAGTTAGGGAGGGTAGCAAGGGAAGTAGTGAGGGTGTGAAAGATAAGAATGGGTAAGTGTTAGCCAAGAAGCAAGAGAGAGTCGAGAGGTGGAGGGAGCACTTCAAGAAATTGTTGAACGTAAAGAAAGAAACATCAGCAAACATAGTTGGATTGGGTATGGGAGGGAGGAGAAGAGAAGTAGTGGAAGAGGAGGTGGGGATCAAGAAGTCAGGTGTGTGTTAAGCCTTGAAAAAAGTGAAGATGGGGAAAGCATCAGGAATAGATAGAGTGGGTGGGGAAATGCTTAGGTATGGTGGTGAGATAGTGATCAAATTGGTAAGGCAAATGTGTAAACTAGCATGGGAGAAGGGATGTGGGCCTGATGACTGGAAGACAGTCATAATAGTCCCCCTGTATAAGGATAAAGGTGAAAGAGGAGTGTGTGGCAATCACCTTGGGATATGTCTTCTAAGCATAGTAGGGAAAATTTACAGTAGGGTAGTGATCGAGAGAGTGAGAGCGAGAATGGATAAATGAGTAGGTGACGAACAGGGGGCATTAGGAAGGAAATAGGATGTGTAGACCAGATTTTTGAAATGTGTTGTGAAGAAATATCTAGAGAATGGTCAAAAAGTTGAAAGCTGCCTTTATCGACTTAGGGAGGGCCTATGATAAAGTTGATAGAGAAGGTCTGTGGAAAGTACTGAGATTTTACAGAGTAGGTGGCAAATTGCTGAAAGCAGTGAAGAGCATGTATGAGGGTGCATAGGCGTCAGTACATGTGGAGAATGAACAAAACAAGTTCTTTGATCTGAATGTTGGGTTAATCCCTCAAGTGCTGAAACACTTATATAAGGCCTACCGCTGCACTGCAGAACTCTATATAATCCCAGGCCTAAAAATCAAATATTTAAACCAGCCCAGTATCAATTTTTTTTTTTTTTTTTTTGCATTGCCCCTTGGCCATGGTAAATATCACTCCTCCACATCCCCTCCTTCCCCCCCCCCCCCCCACCCCCCCTTCAATTATCACCTATTCTCTCTGTTATTCCCTTATTTCGTCGGTATATTTTCATGCTATCAATAGCGAGTCATAAGCAGGGGGTGCTTGTATGTGCTACCAAGCGAATGAAAGAGAGAGAGAGAGACAATTACACGACAGTGTCTCTCCAGACGTCGAGAGGAGTGGATGTTGGTCAAGCTGGCTCAGCCTTTAGTTATGTAACTCTCACATTCATTTTACGATTTTGACCAGCCAAACACTGTTTCCACTTGTTTTATTGTTGCAACAGGTTAATATCTTCATAATCAACGTAAAATAGGCGCATATGGATAAATATTAATTATACTTATGGTACGATGACGATTTGAGTGAAGGAAGCAGTCTAAATACCTCCGCACCACGGCGCGGTGTTCACTACCCCACCCCAGCACATAAGAGGTTAAAACAAGGGTGTGTGATGTCCACATGGTTGTTCAATATATATATATATATGGATGGAGTAATGAAAGAAATACAAGGAATATCAGTGGATGTTGGTGGACCGCTGATAAAGGAAGGAAAAAGTAGAAGTTGCTTGTACTGCTATTTGCCGACGATACAGTTATGACATGTGATAGTGAATGGGAGTTGCAGGGTCTCGTAAATATGTTTGGAACAGTGTGTGAAAAATGGAATATGAAGGTAAATGCAGGAAAGAGTAAGGATATGGTATTTGAAATGGGGTGCAGTCACAGAGTGTGAGGTGAGGTTGAACAGACAGGCTATGGAGAATGTCAGCTCATATAAGTATTTGGGCAGTGTGTTGGGTAAAGATGGGAGTATGGATGAAGAAGTTCAGGAGAAAGGTGCAACAGGGTAAGAGGGTTGTAAGAACGCTGAAAGCTGTAACACGAAATAGGGTGGTCAACATGGAAGTAATTAAAGAAGTCCTTGCATGATAGTGTAGTAATCCCAACATTGACATATGGGAGTGAAGCATGGACATTGTTGGAGACAGAAACCAAGAGTGAGAAGAGTGGAAATGAGCTACTTGAAAAGTGCGTGCAGAGTTACATGGAGAGATAGACAGACGAATGAGGAAGTATGAGAGCAGTGTTGTTTGGATGTAGATGCACTGGAATGTGTAAAAAAGGAACACCTTGAGATGGTTTGGCCATGTGAAACGTATGGGAGACGAGAGAACGACTAAGAGAGTGTACGAGAGTGAGGTGGAAGGACAAAGAGAGAGAGATAAACCGAGAGAGAGGTGGAATGATGGAGTTAAGAAGTATATGCGTGAAACCGATGCTGGATGGGAGGAGGGGCGGCAACTGACTTGGGACAGAGGTTCATTGGGGCAATTCGTTCGTGGCCACCCTTTCGGGGACCACGGAATCACAATAATAGATAGATTTATATATGTACTACGACCGTAAAATAGCTGGTAATTCTGCATAATATCAATGTCTACAGATCCAATATCCTTACATCTTGAAACTCGCATGTGGTTATTTAAGTTATGTTTTTTTTTCTCTTTTACTGTTAGAGGTCCATACTAAGCTGCGTACAATCGTCTAATGTTAGCAATATAATATGAAACAAATGAGATGTGAATGATAGTGTTACCATTTTTATCGCCAACAACTATTTTTTCCTTCAGTCATTTGTCAAACACTAAATCTTAATATAACGATAAGTTAACTAAGCATGCCTTTACTGACTTTAAGTCGAGTGCAAATAGGAAATCAAATGTATATTTGTAGACAGATTGGATGTGTGGTTGAATGTATTGGTCTGTCATATGATGTTATTTTCGTCTTTTTCTGGATACCATTCGACACATTGTTGGCTTATAATCTACCACTAGGAATCAAAGGCGTAATAACTATCTCAATAATCCCTCTGAATAACATTAAGACCGTCATAAACTGCAAAAGATCGTCTAACGTGAGCCAGAATAATAGGTAAATAAGGCGTAATACTTCTGAAGGGGTTAATAGTTCAAATAGGATTGCAAGTTGCATTTAAGTTGCTAGAAGTGGGTAAACAAATCCACGTATTCTATCCTATAGAAAAAGCCTTGGTAATGGAAGATTTAATTAAGTCAGATCTAACTATCGCATGTGTCTGCCTAATCTGTCTACAAGTTACTGTACAAAATGCAATCTACTTATAACTGTTCATTCAGAATAACCCCTTGAAAATCATGACGCACTTTAACAGTTCATTCTGGCTATCATTAAGCGATTTCATATAGATTAGGGAGGATCGTGGGAATGAAATGGTTAAAGACTGTCATAATTAACCCCCTGACTACCATATACCCTTCCTAATCTAACTAAAATTGTCTAATGATAGCCAGAATAAACTGCCAAAACGCGTCAAAGGCTCAAGGAGTTAGTACTGAAACACTGATTTGTTTATATTTTACATCAGAGCACGTCATTGACTATGTTATTTGTTCGTCCTAACCGTAATTATTCCTTACAGTATCAACATATCGCAAATATACAAGGTACAACTGGTATTGGAGTATTTGAAGTCGAACAATCACACCAGAACACGAATCAAACCAACGACCAGCTCGCAGAAGTGGCGGCACATATGAACAAGGTTTGCTAATAGCATATACCCTGTTCCAAATAAGTAGACCATAACACATGAACGTTAACCTCTCATAATTCATAAACGACTAGAGTAATTGAGCTATTATTTCTATCATTTGAGAACGACCTGGTAAGGAATAGGTGTGGAAATGTACATCCTAATTGCTCTAGCCATTTTTGAGTTACAAAGGCTAGGGTTTATGATTTCTGGCCTACCTATTTGGAACAGGGTTTGTGTTCTATAAAAATATGTGACTTGCCCATTTTATTTGATGGTAATAATTTAAGGTTAGTAATGTTTTGCACTTCATTTTAACAATAATGCTATATATAATGATGTTCTTCGCTTTATATATTCAAATTAGAACACATAAACAATTAAAACACTGCTAATAGACACACATTTTGTTAAAATGAAGAGATAATTATTACAGTGTATCATACAGAAAACAATAATAAAACAATTCTATAAACTGTATACACAACAGTGGTCAAATTCACTCTTTCTCCTGAACGCAAATGACAATACTCATTATTAGTTTACAAACAACACAGCACAAGCATTATGTTTTCACAGAACACAAACCAGAATAGTCAGACCCAATCTTTGATCAGAGTAAGATTTCCGACCCGATAAACCCAGGACATTATCTAAATGTTATCCTCTGCAATCCTAGCTATAATATTATAATTCACTTTGAACACAAGGGTCAATGGTAATTTGATTTGTTGAGCAGTCATGCTGGCTGAGAGTCGAATGTGCGATATCTCCATAGTAACTCTTCATTTCACAATTCCCAGATGTATAAACAAGGGTGGATATTGACTAATACAGCACTCAAACACAATTTCTTATCCAAAATATGATGTAAAACTATGACGACAAAAAAATACAAAAAATACGTCCATGTGCCTAAAGGCATCCTCCATTCATAAATTATGTTTAACAATTGGACTTAAACTATTGTGGGTTGTAATTTTGTGGAAAGCAACTCCAAGGAAGTGATTTCTAGAGAGTGGACATTTTGGGGATAAATGCATTTTGATAAGCTGACCACAATTTAACAATATTTGAACCTTATTATCAAAATCACGTAACCCCTTGAAGATTATGACGCATTTCAACAGTTAATTCTGGCTATTATTAGACAATCTTATACAGCTTAGGAAGGGTGCGTGGGAGTTAAAGGGGTATTGGCTGGCCCTATCAACCCTCTGACTTCCAAATACCCTTCCTACGCTGGATAAAACCGTTTAATGATAGCCAGAATAAACTGACAAAATGCGTCAGAATCCTCAAGGGGCTAACATTCGTATATGTTTCACCAGCTGAAAAGTGTGTCGATGTTCCTGACGGTGGTTGTAATGAGTGACGACCCAGCGTTCCTCGCCACCTTCACCCAGTGGTCCCTCAAGGGCCGCCTCCTGGTGTGGTCCACAAGGCTCCTGGTTATCACCCGCCTACCACTCCACCGCCTCCAACACCTCCGCGACACTCTATCCATGACCAACTCCATGTTAATGCATCTTACTATAACACCAGTACCAAGGTTTGAAAAGCGTTCTAGAACTATATAAATATCCTAGTTATTCGTATTGAAAGGGAGGCGGATTTGTCATCATGTGCCATTCTGTACAATATGGAAGATATACCCCCTCTGTATGTATTTGATAATAATGTAATTATGAATTTGATGTGAATCATGGACTGTAAGTAAAGTATATTAACATTTGAAGAAAACATATGAATAGCCATGACATTACTATAATTATAGCTCACAATTTATTGCGGAATAATACTAACAACTACAGACATTTTGTTATATGATATAACACGAATGTAATACTAGTCAAGCTAATTTGCTGTAGTGATAAACCTTCTGGTAGTTTCTATATAACAGCTATTAATGAAAAACGTTCTATTATATGGTATAAAATCTATATATTGCTAAAAACATTCCAGATGTAATGTAATGATAGCTATGCCGTACACCAGTGGAAATAAATTACCAACGAGGATAGGTTTATGGAGCGCAAACAATGGACTTGAACTTACCTCAGACCTTCCACTCTTCCCGGAAAAGTTCTTAGCGTGAGTGTATTTTATGTTGTGTTCCAGTTCCATTTAAGCATACACACCTAACACTATTATTTAAAACGCTTACAGGTTGTTTTCATGTTGTTGTTGGTTTTTTTTGGATACCTTTCTCCCTCATTCTAGGCTCATTAGTTTGAGATTTTAAGATGTTCGCCCCAATAGTTTGGTGATTATTAGACCTTTCCACCAATTTCTGTCAATTTTCGGACCTATGTTTATAGCTGACGAATTGTTTCCTCACGAGCGATGGCAAATCTGAAATCTTGGAGGAACCTGGATTTGGCCGGGAGAGTTTGCTACCGAAATACGTACACATTTTTCTCCAGGGGTGGAGGGTCATGGGGTACTATGCTTAATGCTAATTCACTATAACACCGTAGACTGTCGAGAGATCAAACAAGTTAACCAAATTAAATACATAATATACGACAAAATCATCGAAAATATTCCTTGTGAGGTGATGAAATTAAAGATATAATCAAAACTGTACTTTCTAGAAATATAGTTGATGTGATACATCTAATATATATACATATATATATATATATATATACCGGTATATATATATATATATATATATATATATATATATATATATATATATATATATATATATTATATTGTCACTCCCAAATGAGTTTTGTAACCATGTCATTTGTGAGTGAGTTACAATCACGAGGCCTATTGTGGGAGGGCCCTGTGGGAGGCTAGGGCCTCGCTATACGTCCCTCCTATGTTGCCATAAAGATAGCACTGTTTCTTGTTGCCACGAGTATAATTACTTCTTTTGTTCAGCCTTTGGGGGATTGTTTTCGTTGTCGTAAGTTTACACAATGATGCCTTGTATGTATTTGATTATTTTTGTACTGTTAATGAGAGCCCAAGTGATTAGTTTAGTTATCTATAGTCCTACAGACCCAAACAGGCGGTTATGGGCGCAGTCACCTACCCTTACACTGGTGCCGGTTGTCCTTTTGACCCTTTCTGTACGATAACCTTTCCAAATTACTCTCGCTATATCTTTCTCCCTCCCTCCACCTCCCCCTATTCAAGGTACAGTCGCGCTAATAAGAGATGTCTGGGCACCATATATGTTTTGATCAAATAATTAGTATCAGCAATATCTAAGCTTCATTTCTTCATATCGAGTAAAATATACAAACATGTTCCTACACTTACCCACCCTATTCAACATCTGACAGACATTTATAAAGCACAGAGCAAGCCAAACGTAATGCCAGCTGGGACATGACTTATTAGCGCGATCGTACATTGACCTTGCCCTGTGTATGAGTGAGAATGGGAACGCACTTATCATATAGCTCTCTCTCTCTTATATATATATATATATATATATATATATATATATATATATATATATATATATATATAAAAACCTGCAGCGGGCATATACAACATCACTACGTTCCATCAGAAATCTTCTTCCGTCAACCTTTGCATACTGGAACCCAATTTTCTTGAGAACCTGTCTTAACGTTTCTCGGCTGCCGGGGTAAGAAAGGTTCTCTTTAATTTCTTCATGGATTTTTTCCAGTGTGGGAATCTCTTTTCTTTCGTAGAAATTGAGCACTGTTCTTCTTAGAACACCTTCATTGAATCATTAAAAAAAATCTGTAATGGTTGTTGTGCGTTGTCGTTTCTTGGGTGACCTAAATTTGGGCGATTTATTATTTTCTTCATTAATTCTTGCTTCTTTCGTTATCCTTGAAATTGTTCTTTCACCCAGTTTTGTGGCTGCAGCTGTCCGGGAAGTAGCGTTTGTTACGGCAATAAGAGGGCATCCAAGCTCCTTCTCTTTCTGGAAGTATTGGTGAACGTTATAGGCCATCTCTTTTACCTGACTATGCAAGTGTGTGGGGCGATTTGGAGAGGCTTCCATTGTGGATGGTGGCAAAGTCAGGAATGAACTGATTTAGTTTAGACGTGACAGTACTAATTTCGTGCGCCTGGCAGCGCGCCATCACGTCATGTTTTTTTATAGTTTAAAGAGATAATCTGTGAGGGAGTTCTTTGCCCAGAAACCTGACAACGTCGCAGTAGCTACGGTGCCAATTTGTGTACAATGTCCGTTGTATTTACTAATAACAAGCGAATTAATTATAAAAACAAAGCTTTTTTGTACATGTAGAAATTGCCAGAGCATTTCAAACCGACTGAAGGTACTTAATACCGAAAATAATATATTTTTGTTGTAAATAATTATACATATGGCACCAATGTAAAGGGAGTAACCGCGGGTAGGACCGCCTGTTAGGATCTGTTTGACTATAGTATAGCAACATTTGGCGCCCCCTCCTCTCTTTCTCGCGAGGGCTTGTGTGTACACTGCAGCCTCAGGACCTACTCCTGTTGCAACTCTAGTAGCGATCACATGTACTGTCCAGTCTGTGGTGGGCTTGCTTGCTAGATCCCTTAATACCGCACATCATTTCTTTGTTTCATAGTGTATAGTAGCATAGCAAGCTTGGAATCCTTTTGAGCATATTTGTGTTGTCTTAACATTAATATTTTACAATCCAGAGTTTATTTCGTTTATCTTAGGAAATGTACTACATTCTTTTCCCCTGGCAATCTTATGTATAAGCTTCATACCTTGTTCCTTCCATTTTTCTTCCATTATTCTACTGCATTGTTATTTCTTATATTATGAATATCTTATGCATCATTGAGGTTGACATCTACAGTGGTTTGTTCGGTGGTTCTTAGAAGCCCACTCCACAACCTACTCATATGTCAACCCCAATGCATTGTTGAGCTTCTGCATTGGACACTCCCCACGTTTCTGCTTCATATTATTCCTAATTCCTAAGCGATTGGGCATACTATCAAGTGTCTGGGAGTCTAGCAATGGTATGTTTTGGCATTTATGTGCAGTCGAGAATAACCTTAGAAGTACTCTTGAATACTAAATCGCATTATCAACCCGACTCGGGGACAACAGATATTTTTGTGTCTCCTTGTGTTACTGCTTTCATAGAACAAAGAGGAAGATAACCCCTTTTCCTAGAGAACCTGCGTGTCTTGGTGTTTGAGTCAGATATTAAGAGCGTGTCTGTTGCAGGGTAGTGTAATACGGTGGGCAGTGTTGGGTGCAGGTCTACAGGATTGGTGTCTTTTTGCTATGGCGTATACTTTTTAACAGTGCTGTGGGCTAGGCTATTAGAGCATCTGTTTTTCCCCGGCTCCCCACCGTAACAGTGGCGACCTCATGCCAGGATAGTGTGATAGTATTGTGGTGTGAAATAATTATATTTAGATTGGTCAGTATTTTTCTTGCAGTTGAAAGTCTACGGACATAGTACTTTAATTTCATTAACCCGTGTCCACAACTATTGCTAAGATGTCGCATGATGATTACATTCCTGTTCATATTGTGGGGAGAGAGTACATTTGGCAGTTTATTAGAACCCAACCTAGTCAAGAAGAGGTTGCTGGCAGGAGTAGTGATGAATTAACCTGGTAACGGCGAGGGGGGGGGGTAATGAACTAGCTCCCCATGGGCGAGCATATTGGCTCCATTCAGGCCTATAATCGTCATTTTACGATAAATATCGTTATTACCTATTCATATGAGCCTATTTTACCTTCACTATGAAGATAGTAACCTGTAACAACAATAAAACAAGTGAAAATATAATTTTTCTGGTCAAAATCGCGAATATAGATGGACCAGCCCATTCATGAATTAAGGAGAAAATTGAGGCAACCCCTCCCTCCACGAGGCCTCAAGCCACACTTAGCCTACTCATACACACACTCGGTTGTGTAACACACCCGCTAGGCACGTAAGCACATCCCCCACACAGTTTGCTGATGTTAGCATAAAAATATACCAACAAATTAGGGAATAACAGGGAAAATAGGTGATAATTGAAGGGGGAGGGAAAAGGGAGGAAGGAGGGGATGTGGAGGAGTGATATGAGGTTTAGGGAAAACAAAAAAATTGTTTAGTGCTGTTTTAATGTTTTTTTTAGGCCTCTCTCTTAAGAGCTTTGCCGCCGTTTACGGGTTAAGACGTGTGTTGGAGATGCATGGTTGAAGGTGCAGTGGTATGGCTAAGGCAGAGTTAGTTCACGAGGTGTCTAAGCTAGTTGCACAGCAGAATGGTCTTCAGTAAGCTAGTACTCGTGTCGTGGATGATGGCACCCTCCAGCATATGCCACAGCGTCCTATCAGTCAGGCTAGCTACCATTCTGCTGGGGACCGGAGTGGAGCAACAACTCCAGAGCAAGGTGATACTGTATGTAGGCAGTCTCCTACTATTACCACAGCACCTGCCACCACGCCTCTACCGTCGGCATTTAACCCTATCAGTACGGCCCCTTCATTTTCACAGGGCTATGTTCAGGCCCCTATGGCCAGTACATTTGTTTCAAGTTATGCTAGCAATCCTCAGTATCCTCCTTCTTCCCCCCATGTGTCGTTGGCCCCACCCCAGCATTTCAATGCCACTCATACGGTAGCTGCTCAGCACAATGTTCCCCCTTACGCCCAGTTTCCTCCAATAACCCAGATAGGGTCGAGAAGGAGTCCAGAGGTCGAGCTCCAACTGAAGAGAATGGAGATAGAAGAGAGACAGAAAGATAGAGAGCTTGAGGTGAGGAGGATGGAGTTAGAGGAGAAGAGAATATAGGCAGAGAGAGAAGAGAGACAGAGATAGGGAGGTAGATTTGGAGAAGACGAAGTCGGAAACTAGTGGGCACAGACGACAATGGAATAGCGCTGGTTATACATCTAGGGAGGAGGCAAAAGAGGTGCTGTTGTCTCAACGGTTGAAACTCGTGCCGGCTTTCGATGAACTCAAGGTCACGGAGTGGTTCTCGCGTTTTGAGAAGAAGGCCCACGAGTATCAGTGGCCGAGACAACGCTGGGCGGTGTTGGTGTCTATTGTTTTAAAAGGCAAGGCTCTTGATGCATACGATCGCCTAGAAGTGCAGGAGCTAGAGTATGATGTACTTAAAGAGGCTGTGTTAACACCTTACGAGCGGCCTATGCGGTTTATTTATGTGTACCGCACAGCGGGGTGTTTTTAGCCAAAATAGGGCTGTTTACGTGATCATTTTCATGCCTAAATAAGACCCAGAACGTAAAACAAGTACCTATCCCTGAAAGGGCATAAACAGAGCTTTCGAATGACACCATAACGATCCTTGTATGATGGATAGTTTTCTTGCAATAACCGTGCAACGCGAGTGCAAAAAGCAGGTAATTCGGTACTTTCAGTACATAATTGAGTATGTAGCGAGTGAGAGAGGGAGGAGGGAGCTGAGATTTGTGTCAGTAGGTTCGCCGCGGTGGTCTGGAGCAGTCATACGCTCGCTAGTCTCCTGCCACCACTTGTCTCTCTCTCTCAGCCACATTACGTGCTGAAATTGCCACTCGAGTTATGTCGAGCGCCGCCACATAGTCCAGCTTTTTTTAACTCGACTTATGTTGCTCGCCGCTAAATAAGGGTTAAAAGCCTATATGAGCTGCGTCCCGAGGCTTACAGGTTGGCCTTCAGGGGGGCTCGGAAGCAGCAGGGGGACTCGCACGTGGAATGTATCAGGTACCTGCGCGATACTCTAGCTAAGTGGCTGCATTCAGAGTCGTCTGGTACTTTTGAGGCGGCGTGTGAGGTTTGGCTCATGGAGCAGTTTACCAGCATAGTTGAAATGGACATTGGGGCAAAATTAAAAGAAAAGCGGTTTAAATCAATAAGGGAAGCAGCAGTTTGGGCTGATGAATTTGCACTAGCCCAGCATGGCATGTGCATGGGGAGCATTGGTGACAAGAGAGACCGACCTGTGCACCAAGCAGCCCATCATCACCCAAAGGTACCACAAATAAGACACAACATTATACCAAGGCTGACAACCAGCGAGCTTCTACGGAAGTGAGATGTTACTTATGCAAGCAAGTGGGTCATATTAAACCTCAGTGTGCTAAATGAAAGGCTACCCAGGAACCCAAGGCTGTCCAGTTGGTGGCGACATTACGGGAGGTGCCTGTGAAAGGCAAGCCAGGTACTGGTGAGCTTGGGGGGCAGTGTTGGCCAGTGTGAAGCAGGGTAGTAAGCACTTTGCCGCCCCAGATAGTATCACCACCTGAGCATAACCAGACTTCCCCTGATTGGTGTCTGCCATTCATACATGATGGATTTGTATGGGTTGGGGAGCAGACTTACCCTGTCAAGGTGTTTAGGGATACTGGTGCGCAACAATCCATGTGTCGCAACCTGACCGGGGGGACCTATTAGTACGGGAGAGTTTGTAATGTGCAGGGGAATCAACAGTGAACAATTCTGTGATTTAGTCCTGGTGACCCTAGAGTGCCCACTTTTGACTGCCGAGTGTAAGGTGGCTATGGTGGACACTCTGCCAGTTGAGGGGGTGGACTTTTTGCTCGGGACTGACTTGGCAGGGGATGTAGTTTTCCCGCCTCCTATAGTCGTCGCTGAGGCTGCTTTTGTGCCCCCTGGTGGTGGTTGTTTGCAAGAAGATAACATGGACTCTACCCTGTTGGTGCAGTGACCCAATCGGTGGCACATTTGGCACAACAGGTGGATGATTTAGTGGATGCGGGGGCCGACAGCCATGAGTGCGGGCCATCCCATGATACACTACTAGATGACACTGGTCCGGAGACAGCTGTGGGCTTGGCTGACCCCAGTGAGGCTACCGAGACTAGTAGAGGTGACCTAGTGCCGGACGAGGAGTCTGACATAGTGATACAGACTCATCCTTCTGATATTTTTGAGAGGTCAGAGGTAACTGCCGTGATGGAGCTACCTAGAAACAAACTGAGCAAGTTGCAGAAAGAGGACCCGAGTCTGGGCCTCCTGTCTAAGAAGGTTGGTATGACTGGTGGGAAGAACGGTCAAGCAGAGAAATTTGTTGTGAAAGGGGCATTGTTGTATCGGCAGTGGAAGCCGGATACAAACTCGGGTTTGGGGGAGGAGCAGTTAGTGGTGCCTGCCCAATTCAGGGAGGAGCTGGTTAGGCCAAAGCAGGTGGCACCACCGGCGGGTAATTTAGGGGTATGTGAGACTATACTGATAGGCTACATTCTCATTTTTGGTGGCCTAATATGCATGCATCGGTGGCTTCTCTTTTGATGTGTCATATTGGTAAGCTAGTTGGAGAACCCCACCCAGGAATACCAGTGGCACCTTTACTCCCTACACCTGCAGTTGAACCGCCATTGACTCGTGTCATAGTCATAGTTGGTCCCTTATTACCTACCAGTTCGGGAGATAAATCCTTGCACACTTTAATTGATACTACCACTAGATACCCGGCGGCTATCCCGGTTAGCAGCATGAATACGAAGATGAGAGACCATTGTAACAAACATGCTAAATCTAGGGTGTTCAAGGTGGGCGACGAGGCTTTGGCTTGGTTGTCAGTTCAGGGTCGACCCATGACTGCTAAGTTTTGTGGTCAGTATAAGGTCATTAAGCAGATTGGTGAGGTTGACTATGTAATAGATACCCCCGACCGTCACATAGCCTCCCAATGCTGCCCTATTAAAATGCAACAGCCCTACCATAGACCGACTGCATCTGGCTGTGGCGCTGATGGAGGTGATGTTGCACAGGTAGGTGTAGCCGCAAGGAATGCGGGGGTGTGCATGTATGGTATCGGCGGGGAAGGCTTGGCACTTATGAACTGTGGGAGTGACTGCACAGGTGGTACAGATTGTTCCTCTCATGACCTGGCTGTATTAGGGATGAAGGAGGAGAAGGAGGGAGACTATAGTTTAGAGGCTACGGTCCCGGCTGGGTTGTGGGAGGGAAATGAGTATGTTGTTCTTCGAAATAAGTTGCAACCTCTTGTTCCTAAGTGCCAAGAGGAGTTGTTTACTAGTCTGTGGCAGTACTTCCGCATGTTTGTTGATTCTCCAGGCCTGATGTCCGGGGTGGCACCCGACATAGAGGCTGGAGACGGTGCAAAGCTCAAGTTGGCTCCCTACCGTATAAATTCTGCTCGACAGCCTGTCTTAGAAGCTGAGCTGGACTACATGTTGGAGAAAGGTCTGAGGGATAAGGGATATCGTGAGTGGTCTTTACCAGTGACTTTGCAACCTGAGCAGAGTGGCAAGATCCGTTTTTGTGTTGATTGCAGTAGTGTTAGTGCATCATCCCAGACAGACACCTCTCCATTACCCCGAGTTGACGACCCCATAGACCGCATCGGGGATGCCACGTTTATCACTAAGGTGAAATTAGTGACAGGTTATTGGCAGGTCCCGTTGCCGGAGAGAGCGAAGAGAAGTGCCAGTCTTGTGATGGACTGGGAAGTTTATCAGTGTCAGGTGATGTTCTGCTGCTGGAACACAGTTTGGTTGTGCAGCACATTAAAGGCACTGATAATGTTATGGCTGATTGTTTGTCACGAGAGGGTATGTTGTGAGGAAAAATCATAGTGGTCAGATTGTTTTGGTGTAGCCTCCTACTTTGGTTTGATTAGCATATATCTGGTGCTTTTTGGTTGCTGTGTGTAGCCCAGCGTAGGGTCGTAAAGTAGGAGTTGCTGTGTTTCGGTATAGAAGAAAATATTTAAATACAAAAATACAAAAAAAAAAAAATATTAGAAAAAAAAAGACTGTAGTTGTGTATGTCTTTTAGTGTTATTGAAATATAAGCAGTCTGTTGTTTCAAGATGCACCAACAGAATCCCCCTGGGTGTGAGGGTGTCACTCCCAAATGAGTTTTGTAACCTTGTCATTTGTGAGTGAGTTACAATCACGAGTCCTATTGTGGGATGGCCCTGTGGGAGGCTAGAGGGCCACGCTATACGTCCCTCCTATGTTGCCATAAAGATAGCACTGTTTTTTGTTGCCACGAGAATAATTACTTCTTTTGTTCAGCCTTTGGGGGATTGTTTTCGTTACCGGAAGTTTACACAATGATGCCTTGTATGTATTTGATAACTTTTGTACTGTTAATGAGAGCCCAAGTGATTAGTTTAGTTATCTAGTATAGCAACATCTGGTGCCCCCTCCTCTCTTTCTTGCGAAGGCTTGTGTGTACCCTGCAGCCTCAGGACCTACTCCTGTTGCAACTCTCGTAGCGATCACATGTAGGGGAGAGCGGTGATGGTTCGGACACTTTTTTTTTTTAAATATTTGTAGAAATTCAGGTTTAAGCAGTAGTATAATCTAGTTGATGTTAAAATGTTGCTTCGTTATTTGGTTCTTTAGCCTAATTATTTCAAACCCTTAGCTCTTTTCAGTTTTGAGCTATAGTTCCCGAAACACAAGTTTATAAATCGTCCGAACCATCCCTACCAGTGGTGATGGTTCGGTCAGAAGGGTGGGATGGTTCGGTCACGTATATTAATTGGTATTATCTTAAAATTATGTGAGCTGGATTTGCTAAAAACAAGAATTTATCAATTCAAAGACATTTTATTTTGCTAAAATACAAAATTGAACTTCATAATCGAAATTAACCTCTTCATATTTGTAAACAAATAATATTGAAAACAAACTGGATTATACTTAACCAGAATTATGGATAATGTACTTATCCATAAATCAAATAAACATACAGTACCTTCATTTGTATAAACAATATTATAGGTATGGATTAGGACTATATGTTACTTCAAATGAATTACATAATTGACTTAGTTTATATTATATTGTATTAGCACAGATACATACATAATAATATATATATATATATATATTACTCCATGATGGATATTAAGAGTTGTGTTTCACTATGTGTTCATAATATAGATGTTTACAAAAAGTAGTGTTATCAATTGATAAAGTAATTTTTTGGTAATTAGTGGGAAGGATGGTTCGGAATGGTCCGAACCATCACCACCATAGAGTAAGAATTCCTAAGAGGGGTGTCTTGGAAAATCCGCCGTGTTAATAGTAGTTGGCCATTATTTACAGATTTGGCTGGAACCCTGCACTAGATGGCGGTAGCGCATAGCTCCTCCCTATCGCGGGAAAATACTTCTGCCGTCTGTTAATTGACAGTTCCTCTCCCTTTCTGCAATGGTGTACACTTGTCTCGTGTAGAGTCTATAGAAACTCATGTAACTTGTTTCCTATCACCATATCAGCCATAGACATTATGAATACAATGATTTAAGAGTACACTGATATGCAAAAGCACTCCAAAGTATTGCCTAGACTGAAATGTGAACAATAGGCCTACTCCATTAACCCCTTCTGTACCGTCGTCGTATGTTATATTTTATTCTAGCAATATGTAGACGATTTTATACAGCTTAGAAAGGATCTGTGGTAGTTACAAGGGTTGATTGAGATAGTTCGAAGCCTTATAATTGCTAAAGATCCTTCCTAAAGTGAATACAGTCGATTAGTAGGAGCCAGAATAAAATCAAAAGACGTCGTCAGAATAGAAGGGGTTAATTACATAGCTTACCAAGCTGAACCAAGCCTCCGTGATGATGTAAGGAGGCTGTGGTTGACCTTGAGAACAAGGATATGGTTTGCAATGGATCATGAAGGCTGTTGATGATTATTTGATATTGACTGTAAATTTATTAACAATGAATGTAGCCTATATGAAAAACTAATCTCAATTGAAGACAAGTATTTACATTGTAATATAAGTTACTAACTTGGAAGTACACAGCCACACTCAAACTTTGGTTATACATAAATAATATATATATATATATACCGGTATATATATATATATATATATATATATATATAATATATATATACCGGTATATATATATATATATATATATATATATATATTATATATATATATACTGTATATATATATATATATATATATATATGTATATATATATATATATATATATATATATATATATATATATCGTATATACAGTATACTGTATATATATATATATACAGTATATATATATATATATATATATATATATATATATATATATATTTATATGCATAGAGATGGAGAGAGAGAGAGAGAGAGAAGTAGTGTACCGGTACATATAATAAAAAAAAAGCAGAATGGAGGGTACATCCGTAGATTTATTCACGTTGAGTAGTTCTGGAACCCTGCAATAGATGGCGCTGAAAAAAAAATGTCGAGAAAGGGTAACTGGCAACGTTTAGAGGCACCTTTTTATTAACCCTTCTTTAGCAGGGCCCGACTTAAGTCTGTATCTAAAAAGCTGGACAATGTGGCGGGGCCTGACTTATGTCTGTGTGCAATTTTGGCGCAATATTGGCTCTGAGAGAGAGCCGAGCGGTGGGAGGAGCGTAGGTTGCCTCATGACCGCTCACCACGACCGACATGGCCCCACTGACATGTACTCCACACTAATCCACCCTCTCTCACTCGCTACACACGTAATTATGTAACAAAATTAACGTATTATTGCGATTTTGCCCTTCGGTTGCACGATCGTTGCAAGACAACCTGTGATCGTAGAAGGATGGTTCGGGTGTCATTAGAAAGATCAATTTACGCCCTTTCAGGGATACATACTTGTATTACGTTCTGGCTCTTGTTTATGCATGAAAAAGAGCATGGAAACCGCCATTTATGGTAAAAAAACACGCTGGGCGGCACGGTTAAATATACCGCCTAGGCCGCTCGTTGAGTGTTAATAGAATACATAGGAAGACTCCTATCTCCTATACACAATCTCTGATCACCACCCTCAACTGTTCGAATGATCCCGAATCTATATAGTTAATTGATGGGTACGCTCAACGTTCACAAAAGCGACTTCAGCATTTTATATTTACGGCAATATCTTCGGCATACAACATAGTTTCACCATAATAATGCATATTTCGCTGGTAGACATATTCATGGAGGTAGAGCTTACAATATAAAGTGAAAATATTACATAGGAAGTGCAAAAAAAACATAAAATCAGACATGCATTAACACCTAACGAGCGGCCTAGGCGGTAATTTATATGTACCGCCCAGCGTTTTTTTTTTTACCCTAAAAAAGGTTGTTTACGTGATCATTTTCATGCCTAAATAAGACCCAGAGCGTAAAACAAGTATCTATCCCTGAAAGGGCATAAACAGAGCTTTCCAATGACACACCAACCATCCTTGTACGACCGCTAGTTTCCTTGCAACGATCGCGCAGCACGAGTGCAAAAACCATGTAATTGGGTACTTTCCCTACATAATTCCCTGTGTAGCGAGTGCGTGAGGGTGGGGGAGGGTGGGATTCATGTCAGTTGGCCCACCGCGGTGGTGTGCGACGGTCATAGCCTTACTACGCTCCTCACACTGCTCAGCTCTCTCTCTCTGCAACATTACGTGCTGAAAATGGCACACGACATAAGTTGTGAACCGCCACATAGTCCAAATTTCTTTCACACGACATAAGTTGCGCCCTGATAGACAAGGGTTAAGAAGTGTAGCTGATGTAGGAACCAAATCACGCGTGATGAAAGTAGACAAACTCGCAGTTTCACGCAAAATCTCGGGGCCTTAGGTCCCATAGGTTTCTCAGGAAATGCACTGTCGTTCGCAGAACCATCCTTCCACCCGAACCATCACCGCTGTCCCCTACTGTCCAGTCTTTTTTTTTGTTTTTTGTTTTTTTCTATGTGATTGAGGGAGGCAAAAGGCATAACTGCCTATAGCGAGTGCCTCCCCCATAGTTGAAAGAGTAACAGGGCCAAAATCAAGGGACGTTCGAGCCAAAATGCCTGGACACACAGAGTTTGAAGCAATTTAAGTCATAGGAAGAGGGAAAGACTGATTCTGGAAGAGAGTTCCAGAGCTCAGCTGTTGAGTAGAAGAAAGTTTGAGAGTAACGTTTCACTCTTGGGTTGGAGATTTGCACAGAGTAGGGGTGGGATTGAGTTGCAAGACAGGTACCACGTGCCCTACGTAAAGGAGGTGGTATGCACTGGGATAGCTCTGAGGAACACTGATTATTATAGTAGCGATAGAATAGCGAGAGAGATGCAACATTGCGGCGGAGAGAGAGAGATTGCAGAGAGTTGGTGAGTGGACGGGAGTTAATGATACGAAAGGCCTTCCTTTCAACTTTATCTAGGAGAGCGGTGTGAGAGGAACCTCCCCACACATGTGAACAATACTCAATACAAGGGCGCACTATGCCCCTGTACAGAGCAAAAAACTGTGCAGGGGAAAAGAACCCTCTAAGGTGGTTGAGCACACCCAGCTTCTGGGAGGCTGCCTTAGCAAGACTGGTAATATGGTCCTTCTAAATGAGAGCAGAAGAAAAAGAGACACCAAGAATATTGAGAGAAGATGAAGGGTTGATTTTTGTATTGTTGAAGAATAAGGGATAGTCCGCTGGGAGATCCTGACGGGTCGATAGATGGAGAAATTGGGTTTTGGAAGCATTAACAAGTTAACAAGGTTTTCTCTGCCCCAATTGGAAATAGTATTTAGATCAGAATTTAAGAGTTCTATGGCTTCATTACGTTTGTCGTTGAGGGATTGCTGGCTGGGGCTTTCTGAAAAACTAATGGAGTAGTGTAAGGTTGAGTCGTCTGAGTATGAATGGATGGGATGGATGGGCGTCTGTGGTGGGCTTGCTTGCTAGATCCTTTAATACCGTACATAATTTCTTTGTTTCATAGTGTATAGTAGCATAGCAAGCTTAGAGTCCTTTTCAGCATATTTATTTTGTCTTAACATTAATATTTAGCAATCCAGAGTTTATTTCGTTTATCTTAGGAAATGTATTGCATTCTTTTCCCCTGGCAATCTTAAGTAAAAGCTTCATACCTTTTTCCTTCCAATATCTTCCATTATTCTACTGCATTGTTATTTATTATATTATGCATATCTTATGTATTATTGAGGTTGACATCTACAGTGGTTTGTTCGGTGGCTCTTAGAAGCCCACTCCACAACCTACTCATAAGTCAACCCCAGTGCATTGTTGAGCTTCTGCATTGGACTTTCCCCATGTTTCTGCTTCATATTATTCCTAATTCCTAAGCGATTGGGCATACTATGAAGTGTCTGGGAGTCTAGCAGTGGTATGTTTTGGCATTTATGTGCAGTCGAGAAGAACCTTAGAAGTATTCTTGAATACTAAATCGCATTATCAACCCGACTCGGGTACAATAGATATTTTTGTGTCTCCTTGTTTTACTGCTTTCATAGAGCAAAGAGGAAGATAACCCCTTTTCCTAGAGAACCTGCGTGTCTTGGTGTTTGAGTCAGATATTAAGAGCGTGTCTGTTGCAGGGTAGTGTAATACGGTGGGCAGTGTTGGGTGCAGGTCTACAGCATTGGTGTCTTTTTGATACGGCGTATACTTTTTAACAGTGCTGTGGGCTAGGCGATTAGAGCATCTGTTTTCCCCGGCTCCCCCTCGTAACAATATATATATATATATATATATATATATATATATATATATATATCCCCTTCGGAGAACATGGCGTTAGGCAATAGATTGTTAAATAGTATTATCAAATATAAGACAATAAACATCGTAAGCACGTAATCACATTTTGCCTATTTGTTGTTCTCATTTGTTTATGCATATAAGCTGAGTGCCTATAATGCTGTGTGTGTTTTATGTGTGTATATTACTGTTTTGTATGTGTATATTGAATAGCCTCGAACCCAAATTCACCAGATTACCCGAGCGCCTTAATATGAAGGTGTCCCACGTTGCCTTCTTTGGTTCGGAAAGTTTAACCCTTTATGCACTAATATATCTGTATTAAAAGGAATATAATGCAACTGACATGTCTTTGTAACATAGAAATGATATTTTATTATAAACTCCATAATTAACTATAACATCTACATATTCACCAGATTATCCGAGGGTCCTAATCTGCGGGTCTCGAACGTGATGCTGCCTTCCTTCGTTCGAGAGGTGGAGGACCCTGAGGCGCCCGGGGGGAAGAGGACCATAGTGGAGAGCCCCATGATCAAACTCCTGGATATCATAGCCCTTTACATCAATTTCACGTATGTCCTTTAATCCATCCTGTTCCATCGTTAGGAGGAGGCTGTAGGCACCAGCTGCACAGGGTGGTACTCTCGGGGAGTGCTAGGTGGCTGATAAGGACAACAAATACAAATATATATAGAGTAAATTATGTATTGGATGGGGTATGGGAGAGAGATGAAGAGAAGTAGTGGAGGAGGCGGTGGGGATCAGGTCAGAAGTGTGGGAAGCCATGAAAAGAGTGAAGTTGAGGAAAGCACCAGGAACAGATGGAGTGAGTGGGGAAATGTTGAGGTATGGTGGTGAGATAGTGATCGAATGGGTATGGAAAATGTGTAAACTAGCATGGGAGAAGGGGAGTGCACCTGATTACTGGAAGAGAGGCGTAATAGTCCCTCTATATAAGGGTAAAGGGGAAAGAGGAGTGTGTGGTAACCACCGAGGAATATGTCTTCTAGTAGGCAAAGTGTACTGTAGGGTAGTGATTGAGAAAGTGAGAGCGAGAACCTGAGAAATGGATAGGTGACGAGCAGGGCAGTTTTAGGAAGGGAAGAGGATGTGTAGATCAGATTTTTACTCTGAATTGTGTTGTGGAGAAATATCTGGAGAAACAACAAAATCTGTATGTTGCCTTTATGGATTTGGAGAAGGCCTATGACATAGTGGATAGAGAAGATATGTGGAAAGTACTTTGAATATACGGAGTAGATGGCAAGTTGCTGAAAGCAGTTAAGAGCATGTATGAGGGTGCAAAGGCGGCAGTACATGTGGAGAATGAGCAGAGCGAGTTCTTTTCCCTGAATGTTGGGTTGAAACAGGGGTGTGAGATGTCCCCGTTGTTGTTTACTGTATATATGGATGGAGTCATGAAAGAAATACAAGGAAGAGCAGTGGATGTTGGTGTGTCGCTGATAAGGGAGGGAAATGAGTGGAAGCTACCTGTGCTGCTGTTTGCTGATGATACAGTTCTGATGAGCGATAATGAATGGGAGTTGCAGGGTCTGGTAAATGTGTTTGGAACAGTGTGCGAAAAACGGAATCTGAAGGTAAATGCGGGGATGATCAAGGTTATGGTCTTCGAAAGGGGTGAAGCCACAGAGTGTGAGGTGAAGTTGATCGGTCAGGCTATGAAGATTGTCAGCTCATTTAAGTATCTGGGCAGTATGTTGAGTAAAGATGGGACTATGGATGAAGAAGGTAGGGAGAGGGTGCAACAGGGGAAGAGGGTTGTAGGAACATTGAAAGCAGTAACAAGAAATAGAGTGGTCAGTATTGAAGTGAAGAAGTCCTTGCATGACAGTGTGGCAATCCCGACACAAGCTTATGGAAGCGAAGCTTGGACGTTCGGGAAGAGACTCAGACCAAGAGTGAGAGCGGTGTAAATGAGTTACTTGAGAAGTGCATGCGGAGTTACCTGAAGGGATAGACAGACGAATGAGGAAGTAAGAAGGAGGTGTGGTGTGGAGGTAGATGTGCTGGAAAGTGTAAAAGTTCGGCCATATGGAACGTATGGAAAGCGAGAGAATGAGTAAGAGGGTGTACAAGAGCGAGGTGGAAGGATGGAGTGAGGAAGTATATGGATGAAGGCGGTTCTGGTTGAGAGGATGAGCGTCGACTGACTGGGGAGAGTGGTGCATGGGGGCGCTTCGTTCGTGGCCACCCCTTCGGAGATCACGGCGTCAGGCAATATATATATATATATATATATGGAGAGATATACAGTATATATATATACATATATATAAATAAAATATAAATATATATATATATATATATATATATATATATATATATATATATATATATATATATATACGGTATATATATATATATATGGGGGATGCACTCATCACAGGCAGTTGCCATTTGTTTCCCACATCCACTTAAAAAAAAAAGATTAAGCGTCGGCCCTAATCCTTCAATACAATAGGTAACACTAGTACCAGAGTTATCCGTCACTATTACGCAACCCTTGTTCCTGCTAATATCGAGCGGGAGCCACTAACATGACTTGAAGGCAATGCTGCTAGGTGTTGGCAATACTGCTACCCCTAGCTGCTCAAGGCTAGAGATCAGGTCAGAGAAACTCAGTCACACCTCAAGTCTCGTGGTGGGAGGGTGATATATCGCCGTAAATTAATTTTTTGGCCAGAATGACTGGTGCTGAGGGGTACATAAATTGCGAAATGCTCTGGTATAGTAGGGGTTAACCCTTTCAAAACTGGTGACATCTGTTTATTGCTCCTTACATCTATTTCACGTAAGTGTCCCGGATCGCTTCGGAGATTGGCCCAACCTCTATCCCTTCTGCTTTTACTATAGATCGTTTCCCTCCTTTGGTCTCCTCCGACCATAAACTAATATCTGTCACCTGTCCTATCTCTCCGGTACAGCCACCCGATCCTCCCAATCAGTGACATTTGTGGCACT
Source organism: Paralithodes platypus (assembly GCA_032716605.1). Classification (NCBI taxonomy): domain Eukaryota; kingdom Metazoa; phylum Arthropoda; class Malacostraca; order Decapoda; family Lithodidae; genus Paralithodes; species Paralithodes platypus. The sequence goes on from CM064546.1 coordinate 30,406,580, forward strand.
TTGGCGCTGCCGACTGTGGGTCTCTTCGGCAGTACATCTTTGATTTCCCATTGAATGACTTTTGCTTCTGTGGCCGGGGACCCTCGAAGAGTGCTGAACTCATTACCGAGGTAATCCTTGCCGGAATGGAAGCATACATTCCATTTTCTTTCTCTCAGTCTAATGCAATATAGTTTTGGTTTACTCACGCTTCTTCTACTGCTGTCTGCAACGAGGAGGAAGCATTCAAACGGTACCGATGCCTTAAATCTCAAGAATCTCATCCTTCCTATTTTTCTACCCTGAATCAAGCCAAATCTGTTCTTCAACTTGCCAAGCACTCTTTCATCAACAATAAATGCACTGAACTTATCCTAACCTAGCTCTTCCAAGGCTTTCTGGCATCTAGCCAAAAACCTCTCCAACAATTTTGCTTTGTCGCCTTTCCATCCCCTTTTCCACTCTGATGGCACAACCATCACTTCTTCCTCTGACAAAGCTTCTAAATATTTATTTTCTACCCTCTCAGGGCTTAATACTAAGAAGACATACGGTCGACACGATGTTTCTCCTGCAGTACTCAAAAACTGTGCTTCCGTGCTGACTCCCTGCCTAGACAAACTTTTTGTCTCTGTCTCTACTCTAACGTCTTCCTTTCTTACTGGAAGTTTGCTCTCATTCAACCTGTCCCAGAGAAGGGTAACCGCTCTCAGCCCTCCAACTATCGTCCAATTGTTCTCATCTCTTGTACCTAAAGTTTTTAAAACTATTCTTGCTTCCAAATTTCTTAATCATTTGTCTTCTCATAATCAACCCTCAGATCGCCGGTATGGCTTCCTTAAGGGTCGCTCTACTGGTGATCTTCTTTCATAATTTATCTTACTTACCCTTTGTCATCCTCCTTTTGGGACTTCGGTGAGACCTTTTCTATTGCACTAGGCATATCGAATCTTTGATAGAGTCTGGCACAATTTTTTAAATTTATAAACTACCCTCTTTCGGTTTCTATCCCTCCGTCTGTACCTTTGTCTATAATTTCCTTTCTGGCTGTTTCATAGCTGTGGTTGTGGACGGCCATGGCTCACTTCCTCATCCTATCAATGCTGGTGTTCCTCAGGGCTCTGTCCTATCTCCCATTATCTTTCTAATTTTTATAAATGATCTTCTCAACTGTACCTCCAGTCCCATCCATTCATTCGCAGACGACTCTAGCTTACACTACTCAATTAGTTTTCCAGAACGCCCCAGCCAGCAATCCCTCAAAAACAAACATAATGAAGCCATACAACACTTATCTTCTGATTTAAATACTATTTCCTAATGTGGCAGAGAAAAACTTGTTGCCTCTAATGCTTCCAAAACCCAATTTCTCCATCCCATTACCTGTCCGGAACTCCCAGATGATTTTTTTTTTTTTGTTCCATGTGAGTGAAGGAGACAAAAGGCAAAACTGCCTGTATCGAGTGCCTCCCCCAGAGTTGAAAGAATGACAGGGCCAAAATCAAGGGACGTTCGAGCCAAAATGCCTGGAATCACAGAGTTTGAAGCAATGTTATCCCTTTTACTTCAACAATACAAAAAACAATCCTTTATCTTTCAATATTCTTGGAGTCCCTTTTTCTTCTGCTCTCACTTGTAAGGACCATATTACCAGTCTTGCTAAGGCAGCCTCCCAGAAGCTGGATGTGCTCAACTGGCTCAAGGGGTTCTATACCCCTGTACAGCTTCTTGCTCTGTGCAGGGGCACAGGGTGTCTTTGTATTGAGTATTGTTCACATGTGTGGGGAGGATCCTCTCACACCGCACTGCTAGACAAAGTAGAAAGGAAGGCCTTTCGTATCATTAACTCCCATCCACTCACCAACTCTCTGCAATATCTCTCTCTTCGCCGCAATGTTGCATCTCTCTCGCTATTCTATCGCTACTACAATAATCAGTGTTCCTCATAGCTCTCCCAGTGTAAACCACCTACTCTATGTAGGGTATGTGTATACGTACCCGGCTTGCAACACAATCCCACCCCTACTCTGTGCAACTCTTCAACCCAAGAGTGAAACGTTACTCTGACTTTCTTTTATTCAACAGCTGAACTCTGGAACTCTCTCCCAGAATCAGTCTTTGCCTCTTCCTATGACTTAAATTGCTTCAAACTCTGTGTGTCCAGGCATTTTGGCTCAAATGTCCCTTGATTTTGGCCCTGTCACTCTTTCAACTCTGGGGGAGGCACTCGCTACAGGCAGTCATGCCTTTTGTCTCCCTCACTCACATAGAACAAAAAAGTCCTTTAACCCTTTCAGTACCAGTGATGTTTGCTTCGTCTATTTATCATAGCTCCTTAAATCAAATTCACGTAAGTCCTATAAGCACTGGCATACGTAAAAAATCAATCTATATCTTCGGGGTGTTAGTAGGCGCTAGATCTTTCAGTGAAACTCAGTATCACTCTAAGCACCATATCACAGACAAATCCTAATTTGCATATAAATTGTTTGGTAGCAGCCAGAAAACGGAAAAGGAATGCGTAATTGTATCTTCTAATGGAAAAGTTTCTTTTAGATACACGATGATTAATCTTTGCAACGATGAATTATGTTAATGCCTTCTGTACCGGCGACTAAAATCATCTAATAGTTGCATTGTCATAATGAAAAGGAAGTACAGAAGAGGTTAATGCACATAATATTAAATAGAGAGAATAGAACCCCTCAGTGCCTTGAGAATTATGACCGTTTAAACAGTATAATCTGGCTATTATTAGACAATTATATAATGATAAGAAGTTACAAGGATAAGGGAGATCATGTTTACCAATATGATTGATCGAGATAAGATAAGATAGATAAGAATTGTTTATTTAGCCCATTTACATTACATACATTTATATACAGTACATGTGTTATAAAACTATTAAGGCTGAGCCTCCTGAGAGTTTATACTCTCTTGAGGAGGCACCAAGAATAAACAAAAATTAAAACACTGTTTACAGTATTTGTTTATGAAAAACAACGGCTAGATGATAAAATGCAATAGATTTTTTACATAAAAACTAAATTAGTGTTTATTACAAAAGCAGGATTTTTAAAACAAAGTTCGTGAAAAGAAAAGGTGTTTGCGAAATTATAATAATATATTAATATAAATAATACTAATATAAATAATAATAATAATAATCTTTCCTAAACTGCTCTAAATCGTCTAATACTAGCCAAAACATACTGTCAACACGCGTCATAGTCCACGAGGGGATAATAAACTCAAAATTCTGCAGGGGTATGCTATGTCCAGAAATTCCTATGAGTTTGTATTATATGCCAAACAATAATAACCTTTTCTTAACCCGGACTGTACCGTAGGATACAGTAATAAAAGTCCCCAGCAGTCCCAAGCAATGTGGCAAAAATGGCAGGAGAGACCACCTTTCCATCTCCAGAAGTGAGGCAAGACTGGCTGTCACCCTTCAGCAGGGTCTTATATATGCTGTGAGAAGTGTTGCGAACACAGGAGCAGTGCTCAAAAGGTTGTGGTAACTGGTACAGGGTTGTACAGGCAGTTACAAGGAAAGTACATTACTGACGGCTATATCCGTCGCTGGGACTGGGGAGTTACTTATCTACTGACGGCTATAACCGTCGCTGGGATTGGAGGGTTTAAGCATGGATCATGACGCATTAGGCAGCGTATTCTGGCTATCATTAGTCGATTTTATTCAGTTTAGGAAGAAGCTGCGGTAGCCAAGGAGATAAAATTAATGAGATAGTATTTACCTCTTAGCTTCGTAGATATCCTTCCTAAATTCCATGTAATCGTCTAATGATAGCCAGAATAGATGGCAAAAATGCCTCATAATCCTAAGGGGTTGATTAACTCCTTAACCCCTCCAATCCCAGCACTGTATATATACGTCAGTAGATAAGTAACTCCCCCGTCCCAGCGCCGTATATCGCCAGTAATTTACTTTCCTTGTAACTGCCTGTACAACCCTGTACCAGTTACCATGACCTTTTGAGCACTGCCCCCGTGTTGGCAACACTTCTCAACTTACGTGAGACCCACTGAAGGGTGACACAGCCAGTGTTGCCTCATCTTTTGAAGTAGATAGGTGGTCTCTCCTGCCAATTTTGCCACATTGCTTGGGACTGCTGGGGACTTTTATTACTGTATCCTACGGTACAGTACGGGTTAAAAGCGGGCATGCTTGTTTGACATGACCGTATTGCTCGGCGCGTAAATTTACCGATGCTCTTTTTCATGCATAAACAAGGGCCAGAGCATAATACCATTATATATCCATGAAAGGGCGATTATAGAGCTTTCTAATGACACTTGAATCATCCTTGTACGACCACGGGTTATCGAGCAGCGATCGCGTAACCAGAGGTGAAAATACCCTAAATAAGGTACTTTCCGCATTTTTTCCTTGTCTCGCGAGGTACGGCGGTGGAGTTGAGGCATACTATATGTCAGTGACGGCCCAGCGGTGGTGCCGAGCGGTCAAAGCCCAGCTATCATCCTCCCAACGCGCGGACACTCTCTCAGAGCCCATAACGTCCTCAAAATGGCACCCATCATATGATGGGCACCGCAGGGGTGGCCAATATTCTCTCTCCCGTCATATAATGTTCACCGTCGGTTGAGGGTTAATAAGCTCGACATTCCTCAGGTAATGATAAAAATATATATGCCTAAGAATATAATCTTCTCTTAACCTATTCAGTACTTGTGACATTTTTTTTTTTTACTATACTCTGGCAACTATTAGACGATTTTATTCAGGTTAGGAAGGACGTTTACCCCATTAAAAGGTTACAAACTATCTCAATTCATCCTTATAGCTACCATAAATCTTTCTTAAGCTTAATAAAATCGTCTAAATGTAGCTGAAATCAAAGACGTCACTGGTACTGAAAGGCATATAATGGTTTACAGGATAACGTTTGTGACCCCCGCTGATGGAGCTTTTGGGCTAAAACTTGCAAATGGTTCCTGGAACGGCATGATAAGAGCTGTAAAAGATAAGGCAAGTGTTAACTCGTAAACGATGATCGTCCTCAATAGAGGTTATTCTGGTGCACTGCAACCATCCTCAATAGATCCAGAGCATAAACAAAAATGTAAAACACCCCAGTGGCACTCAAAACAAAGCAATTAGTGATTAGGTGAGATAATTCCCCTCAATTTATTGCTAACACTCCTACTTATGTGTCACCCCCCTTCCCTCCTTTCCCCCCCTCATCAATTATCAGCTATTTTTCCTCTTATTCCCCCTATTATCGGGTAATTTTTGGCGCAAACTTCCCTCACACAGTTTCTTTAACATGGGCAAGGCAGCTAGTGATCCTTGCAACAGAGAGACTTCTAGTGCAAGGCCTCAGTGTTGCTCTACAGTTCTGAGAGGGAGCATGTGCGCCGCTCCGGCTCTTGCCTCATGATACGCCTTTATCACACCCCAAATGCTATTCCCACTTCTTTTATTGCTCTTAAATCTTCTTATGTTTATAATACAAGCAACATAGGCGCATATGGATAAGTAATAATTAAATATATGGTACTATGACGATTTTCGTCAGAATAGAACCAAATACCTTCTCTTGGCGGGATGGTTTGAACTACCATAGCTTCGTAGTTTACGAGTTAAAGGTAGAGGTGCATGGGTTTAGATAAACATGGATTAATTATCGCCAACCTGCACATAACTATCTTGCAAAACGCAATTACACTGAAATAATAATTAACAATGGTATAAAGGATTTTATGAATCGTCGACACCGGATCTATGACGTCATAGTGATGTCACAGAAGTATCCTCATCCTGGACTGGATGGTGGCCATACACTCCTATGATGTCACAGGCCCAGTGTAGATGATGCACAAAATCCTTTACACCATTGCTAATAAGTATTTCAGTGACATTGCATTTTGCAAGATAGTTATGTGCAGGTTGGCGATAATTATTCCATATTTATCTCAACCCATGCACCACCGCCTTTAAGGCATTTAGTACCGGTGCCGTCCTGTTTAACTTTATTCTGGCTACTATTAAACAATTTTAATCTGTTTGAAAAAGGCTTCCAGCAATGAACAGGCTTCGAACTATCTCGCTTAACCATTTGTACTACCACAGATCCTTCTTAAACTGCACCAAATCGTCTAAAGATAGCTGGAATAAAGTTGAAAAGAAGTCGCTGGTACAAAAGGGGTTAAGGGGAGGTTTTCAGTTTGGTCTCTAGATATCCATCAAGCTTAAGATTACACCCCCTTGAGCCCCTTTCAAGATAAATTTGTACATTTTTCGGTAGAAAAATGTCCCGGCTGAAAGCCGGTTCCTCTTAAATTACAGGCTCGCTATCGCTCGCCAGGATAAAATCGACACCTACAGTAAATTGCACGAAAGGTCTTAAAATTGACAGAAATGGGTTGAAAGTTCTTAAAATCATCAAAATAATGGGGCGAACGTCTTAAAATTAGAAAAGCAATGGGACTGAACATGAGGGAGAAAGGAGTCCAGAAACAAATCCCTCAAGTGGATATCTCTCCTTAAGGGGAGATTTCCACTTGAGGGATTTTTTTTTTTATCCCTTTCTCCCTCATGTTTAGCCCCATTGCTTTTGATATTATATAACGTTTGCCCCATTAGTTTAGCGATTTTAAGAACTTTCACCCCATATTAATACCTTTCGTGCAATTCAGGTGTCAATTTTATCCTGGCGAGCGATGGGGAGCCTGTAATTTAAGAAGAAAAGGTCTTCGGCCGGAACATTTTTCTACCGAAAAAAGTACAAGTTTTTCTTGAAAGGGACTCAAGGGGGTGTAATTTTAAGCTTGATGGAGGTCTAGGGAACAAACTAAATACCTCCCCTTAAGGCATAGCTTGGGTGGTAAAAGAAAAGGGCAGTATTAAGGCATGATCAGATCGGTAAAAGATAAGGTAAAAGATAAGTAAGGTAAAATATAAGTGTTATCGCTATCACATGAGCGCTTTTCACCTTTAATATTTAATTATCCTCAATACTGGTCTGGCAGATTGTGAGATATACTTCTAAAATAATGCTGTCACTTAGATGTATAGTTCCCTGCATAAGGTCCGTCCTCTCTGAGATTATATTTATGGAAGTAAACATGGTATAATTGAATTTAGAGTGTATTATTATATTTTACAGTTGCATAAAAAGGTGAATAAATTACTAAATGGCAAGGAACTTCTCCAATACAATAATACTGTTTTGTAATTTAATGATAAAATCTCACAGAGGAACGGACATTGTGCAGGTAACTGTACCTATATGCAGTTTAGTTTCCGATACCAGAGCAAAATTATCAATAAACTATGTACCGTGATAGCTAATATAGATAGCTAATCAGAATGAGAAGTGTGTTCTATGTTGGTGTAATTCTACAGAAAAACGTGTTATGTAATTCAGTGAATGATTATGAATAATATACGTATTAATCATAGATTATTTTTGAATTACTTTAGATGATATAATAAAGGTGTTATACACTAGTCAAATTTATCTTAGCTCACTGTAATCTGACTTTCTTGGCAAGTGATTGATACCTAATTGATTAATATCAAACTACTAATCTGCGTCATATGCCAAGTTCTCATGATTAGCGACACATTTCACCACAAATTATTTTTAAAAGCTAAGTAATCAAGGTGGGGACATGCAAATATACTGTCAACTGAAAATAAAGATACTACGAGACTACTATGTTACAATTATATTCTCCCCCAAAGGAAACCGAAATGGCACTAGGATTCATAATGATAAACAGACTATGCAATCTAAGGTGCATGTGTATTTTGCCCCTCAAAAGGAAACCGAAATGGCACTAGGATTCTTGAAAATAATGACTACGCATTATAAGATGCATCTGTAATCTCCCCCAAAAGGAAATCAACATGACAATAGGATTTTAGATAATATACAGAGTATGTAATATGAGATACAATAATATTTTCTCCCAATAGGAAACCGAAATGGCCCTAGGATTCTTTGCCGTGAGCGCTGCACGAGCTGAGGCGGTGGATTACACCTTCCCCACCACCTTCATGACCGCATTAATGATCGTGGGTCGGGGGCGGCCTGAGGTGGACCCATGGAGCTTTCTGATGCCCTTCCAGCCGATCGTGTGGGTGGGGATCTTGCTGACGCTGGTGTGGGTGGCGGTGGTTCTGCTGTTGTTCTCATCTTGTGTATCTGTGGAGGACCTGGTGAAGATGAACCTTACCTTTACTTCTGCTCGGGTACTTCTACAGCAAGGTAAATGACATAAAACACATTACTTATTTTAAAGCAATGGCATACAATCGAAACAGACTGTGACTATCTATTGGTCAAGTGTATATATATATATATATATATATATATATATATATATATATATATATATATATATATATATATATATATATATACAGGGTGTCCCAGGAGGAGTGGGCATAACTTTGGTATGTAATAAAACAAGGTATTCCAAGGATAAAAATAATGTTCTATAACAAAAAGTCCAAATCTAAACTGTTAAAAAGACATTGAAGGCTGTATGTAGTGTCCTCCCCCACAGCACTGTAATGGGGTCTTCCATGCCCCTGGTTCAAAGTGAGCTAATATGTAAAGCTAAAATACTATTAACATAACAGGTTTGTAACAGCTATGTGCGATGATAGCTGTATGTATGATTTGGTTAGCCACTTCTTTAATCCAACCCCCAGCAAACTATTATCATCATGAAGGCCACACCTATACATTTAATAGGGTACTGAACATTTGAAGTATTTGATTCAATGTATAATATATATTATTTATATTTCTTTTCTTATTTAGCAGACCACTGCAATGAGCGTGGCTATAGTAAGATCTAACTCCCACATAATAAAACAACAATAAAGGGTACTACCAACCTTATAATGAACAAAGATATATTAACTGAATGCTAATTTTGTATAAAGGATTAAATCCCATTCAATTTCAGAAAGATAACAATTAATATTTACATGTTTCGTTAATGAAGGCTTAGTTCCTCGCGTAAGTAGGGTTTAATATAATAGCTATATGAAATGTCCGTAGAATTTACCCAAAAATGCCACATGCTCTTTTTCAAATGGGATTCTGTTAAATCTTGTGGATTTATATTTGCCAAAATCTAATTTGCATCTCATTCGGTCTATTACTGCAACCTAAGCGGTTTTATACATCAGATGTGCTAGGGATCAAGGGTTGGTGGTGGTGTGTGTGTCAATGTTGACGATGCTGGTGCTAACTATACATATTTCCATTGATGTTAAGACGAACTATATACATTTCTAATGATTATTTCCTCTGCTTCAAGACATACACGAGTCTACTGGGTGGTGGTGGTGTGAGCGTGTGGTGTTGGGGGTGTGGATGTTGACGACGCTGGTACTGACGCGGAGCTACGCCGGTAACCTCATGTCCCTCCTGGCCGTCAGATACATCCCCATGCCCATACAATCGTTCCAGGACGTCGTGGATAAACCAGTGACCTTCGTCGTGCAAGCTGGGACAAACCTGGTGCGAGTATTTAATGTAAGTTAATGCTTGGCTATCCATTAACCCCTTCTGTACCGGCGAAGTCTTTCTTATTTCATTCTAGCTATGTTTAGGTTATTTGTATGTAGCTTAACCCTCCAGCCCCGGCTATGTATTATATATATATTCCTCGAAAACCGGGTGTTTTGGCCGAAAAACGTCTAGGCTAGGCTACCGTATATTCGTTAATCAGACTGCTTCCCGCATTCCCGCGCATCCCCAAGCGTAGCTGTGTTATTTACCTGTAGAATGGCATTAAGTAGAGCTCTCTAAGTCAACTGGTTGAGCTGTGATGATGATTTCATTGGAGATAACTTTATGGCCAAAACAGCCACTTTACACCACTTTTCGATACTTAACAACAACATACAGGCACACACGAACAAGCGACGCTCTCCTTCTTGTGGCCGGAGATGCGGAGCGTCGGTCCAGCCGGCTGTTGTTTACATGCGTCGGACCGACGCCTCGCACACCAAGCTCACAGGCTTTGACGTCATGGGTGTTTAAGAGCCCTTCCGGGTAGCTCGTGTATGCTTTTTTATGGGCGTTCAAGAGCCCTTCCGGGAACAGAGGGTTAAGAAGAATCTGTGGTAGTAAAAAGGGTTAATAAAGATTGTTCGAAGCCTTTTAATTGCTGGAGGCTCTTTTTAACCCTCTCTGTCATATATGACGCAATCGCGTCATTTGGCGGTTTGATCAAAAGTATCATATGACGCGATTGCGTCACATGAACTTAGTGAAATAGCTCAATAATAAGTTTATGACGCAATTTGCGTCATATTGAGCTGAGTAAGTTAGGTAAGTTAGATCATAATCTGTCTGTGGGTTGCAACCCCAAATTCCTCAGACTTCTAACGGTCCCTTATTGTGAGAAAGAGTGTTGTGGGTGAAATACCGGGCGCTCGGCCAACCTCTAACTTACGAAACTAAATATGACAGAGAGAGTTAAGCGAATAAAATTGTTTGATAGTAGCCAGCATAAAATAAAATGGATGACACCGGTACTGAAAGGATTAACTGGTACCAATTCACATAAGTGGGACAATTTTATATGTTGTAAAGGCCTATCGCAAGTTGCTAGTAATATAAATGTGGTTCGATATCCCTGGGAGTCAACGAAAACATAAATACGTTCATCAATTCCTGAAAATCTCCTGTTTAAGGCAAACCTTTAGCCTAGCTATATTCTTGTATCTAGTATCATACAATATTACATGTAAAATGGTAATTACATAATATTAGCATAGGATTTCACGTGTGTGCTACGGAGCTCAGCAGATTCAACCAATATCAATTATTGTAATTATCGTGTATATCAATGTACAATACAGGCAATAAACTATGTATTATTGAGATGATGGGGTTGAAAGCAGATGGGCCAAGACGTCCCCAGAAACTGCTCCCGTATGTAACAGAGCCACCAACATCATCATGCCGAATTGCCTCCATACAATATATACAGGGAGAAATAAATAAATAAGTTTCCCCAACACCAGAAGAAATAAATAAATAAGATCCCCCAACCCCAGCAGAAAGGTAAACAGAGCCCCACTACCTGTGTGAGCCAAAACGAGCCGCTCCCTCAGTTTAATCCCCTCCAACCGCAGGATAAAAACTGGCCGCTCCCTGCCAGAGGTGAGAATTCCCTACCCAAACCAGACCTGGAATACGACGAAGCCATGTTTATACGATTACGCCATAAACCTCCTCAAATCCCACGTATTCATCCAGAAGACAATAACTACAATTACAACTACTACGGGAATCAACAACTACAATCTCATTATTCCCCCTCACAAAAGAGACATTCCATACAACATGCCAAATGCCTGTGAACATCCAAAACTGTAAACCAATTATCATCCATAAATCAGAGCTTCTTCATCCATACCTCTAATATATATAAATAAAGAATGTAATTACCTATGTAACCATATATGTATTGTAATTTTAAGAACCTTAATAACCACAACAATAATACAAAGCTAGAATTCAAATTCACCCAGACACCTGAATTAAAAACGGAATATTACATGCCCGAGCCAAGAATTTGGTAGGTAAAGTTGATTCCACTTTCGGGTACCTCTCCTCTTGGGGAGAACATGCTTAATAGCTGGTAATCAACTCGGAATATACTTCCATAGGGGTTAGACTAAATTTCCTTCAATAGTATCTACAAGCGGCAGTGTGTGAAGTATCCAAGAAGAAGTGGTGTAGGAGAGCTAGAAGTGCATATTCTAGTTAGTGCGTGTGAGGAAGACGTCCCCCTGGTGTCAACAGGAAGTGGACAACAGACTCAGTCACCACGTGTGACCAGATCTCTCATGGGCTCCTACTTCTATGCTTCAACCAAATTAAGTGCCTCTTGTTCGATACAGTATTTTGATGATTATTGCGAAGGTTATATAAGATATGTTAGTGTTCAACTTAACATCATCTTAAGAGATTATTAATTCTCTCCTTCTAGCCATCGTCACTCGTGTTGAGAGAACAAAACAAATTCTATATGTGGAATTGATATATCTATAATTCTTGGGATATAGTTTCCTATATTCCGTATAAGAGCTATACATATATTCGTTCGGGAAATATACATGCACAATATACGTAAATATCCATGAACATTCAATCAGCCTTATTCTGTGTTGTTATTAACTGGGTACGCGATTGCATATATAAGTGTTCACAGAGAGTGTTTATTTGTCGGTCTCTTAGTAGACTATTGTAAAGATTATGCTTCCTGACTTCAAACTCAGTTTAAGCCTTATTTTGAGTTGAGTATAACTCCTGCCATTTTCACGTCGCGTTAACTTCTCCACAACAAGATTTTCAGCCTCGCACACAGGCTATTATAATTTATTATTTGCTCACTGAATTTAGTTGTACTATATTTACATAGTTATCTTGTATGCTTCATTGATACTATTTTTCAATTGCATATTATTCATTTCTGCCAGAATATTAATCAGGAATATTTATATTTACTGTATTATTATTATTAATTACATTGAGCTCATTTAATATAGATGAGACTCTATCTTATTGTCTTAGCTTATTCCCTAGCTAATAAGGAAATAAAACTTGTTTACCGAAACTGTGTATTCTGTGACATTGGTGGTGATTGATTGATATAAGGTTTATGTATTAAAGTCAGCTGTGTTCCCATTGAGTATTATAGTTCTGAGCTTTCCTATGGTGGAAATAACGAACTAGTATAAAGCATGCTAAAATATATTGTCGCATGACACTGGCGGCAGCGGTGTTTCAACACGGCATAGCGGCTTTGGTATATAAATATGCTCAATCTACCCCAATACCACGAATCATCATGGCTGGTAAATCGCTTGAAATCATTTCTTTTAAGCAAGAAGATCACGATATTGCTACATATCTTGAAGTTGTGAAACCTGTCCTTGACATTGTATATAATGCTCAAAGAGCGGGTGGTGGAGTATATTTCACTGTGCCGCCCAGCGTTTTTTTTTTTTACCATAAAGGGGGTTGTTTCCGTGCTCTTTTTCATGCATAAACAAGACCCAGAGCGTAATATAAGTATGTATCCCTGAAAGGGCATAAATTGAGCTTTCCAATGACACCCGAACCATCCTTCTACGATCACTGGTTGTCTTGCAACGATCGTGCAACCGAAGGACAAAATCGCTAAAATACGGTAATTTCTTTATATAATTACGCATGTAGCGAGGGAGTGAGGGTGGATGTAAGTGGAGTACATCTCAGTTGGTCCACGGCGGCCGTGGCGAGCGGTCATGAGGCAACCCATGCTCCTCCCATCACTCGTCTCTCTCTCAGAGCCAACATTGCGCCAAAATTGCACTCGGACTTAAGTCGGGCCCCGCCACATAGTCCACATTTTTCGATACGGACTTAAGTCGGGCCCCGATAGACAAGGGTTAAGGACAATGATAATTCTAAAATTCATACTGTAGTAATGAATTTAATCAGGCATATGTCCCTCATGTCGGGTTATGTGTGTGATACTCCACAATTGACCTGGGCTCAATTTGAAAACTATACCAAGGCAACCATTAACCCTTCTCTCGGGAAGATAATAGCAAATCAACAGTTTCATAGTGTGAAGTTTGCAGGAAGTTTAGATCTCACTATCAGCCAGTTGAATCAACTGGTAGTGATAGCATTCCCCACTGATACTGCTGTTAAAAGGAAAGAAAGTGTATTTAATGCGCTGTTGAGATTATTACCCATGTCAGTGCGAGATCACTTCGCAATCTCAGAACCCAAGGGTTATGACAAGGACGTGCCAATAATTCGGCATATCTTGGCCTTGAGGAAGACTCAGGAAAGTGACAAGATCGCCGTAATAAGCCGAGCTACTACTCAGCCTCCACCATCTGCAATATCTTCTGCAAATACTGCATCTATCCGTCCATTTGACAAAATGGAGGAATGGGCCAGAGTCCGACCCTCCGACTGGAAACCATGCAACTCCAGATGTCCTCTAGTTTCTGTAAGGAGATCATTTGGAGAATTAGTCAAGCGTCGACTCAAACTTCCTCAATTCTTGGGTCAGATTCTGTTGGTTAAGCCCCGACGCGTGGCCACAATCGATGAAGACGGGACTGCAGGGATGGAAATAAATGAAGAAGAGGAATTCCCAGAAGAAACTGAGGTAGTAGAAGACAACACAGATCTTCAAGTTAACCCCGATTCTTAATCCTCCCCCGTCCACAGATCGTCAAACTGGTGGGGGCTCGTGATGGGACAAGCACAGACAAACCTCCCATTTACAATCACCTCTCCATAAATGGGGTAAAAGCTAGACTTTTCATTGACATAGGAGCCTCCCATTCCTGTATCTTCTCGTCTTTCTTCCAACAATTCCAAACCTCTTTTAGCCCCCTCCAACCCTCCACCATATTTTGAATAGAAGTAAATTTCAATTCATTCCAAAATCATTCATCATTCCAAACTGAGGTGAAACTGCTTCACTTTCTGTTAGCACCCCCATTCATGATCACAGGGAACATAATTCTTTTATGATATTTCCCTCCCAAGAAACCAAGTACTATGGATACTTAGGTTTTGACCTACTTACTTCCCTTCATGCCACCATTGACTGTAAACAAAGAGTCATGAAATTTGTCCCTCCAACCAAAAAAAAATAAAAACAACACACAAGTCTAACATTAAATCAGCCATCAACCACAAGACTAACCTACAGGAGAACAAGACGTAACTTCATAAATCAATTATGAGAGTAACCCCAAACAAGCCATCCGCACCTCCAAAACTACTCAATCTGTCACTTCAAAATCTGTTACGCTACCCCCTCACCACGAACAGTGGATACCTATCTTACCTACGTTACCTGGTGACGTCATCATCACCCCGAACCTCCAAAGCCCTTTCGATAGGAATTGCCTAACCGCTCCAGCCATTATCCCTCATAAACTTAATTTCATCAAAGTTGACAATATCTCTCATCAACCCCTTATGTTACCAACAGGATTAGCTATTTGATAGCTAGAAAATCATGACGAGGAACTATCCTTACCTAATGGTCAAGAAACCTCCCTCCTACCTAAATTCCTGACATTCCATCACATTTAACTCTTCAACAACAACTTAACCTACGAGACTTGATGGCTTCCTTTCAAGACATCTTCGCCAGATCCTGCCGAGACGTAGAAAAAACCAACGTGCTTCACCACCAAATTCATACCGTAGGACAGCCCATTAGACAGCCTATTCACAGAAAAAATCCTATCCAGAGACAAGAGGAAGATACGCAAGTCAAAGAAATGCTAGAAACGGAAGTAATTAAGTCATCCACCAGTCCTTGGCCCTCACCCGTAGTATTAGTCAGAAACAATGATGGCTCTACGAGATTCTGTATAGACTACAGACAATTAAATGACGTAACTATCAAAGACGCGACCCCACTACCTCGCATTGACGATTCATTAGACTCTTTACTCTGCGCAAAATGGTTCACCACTCTAGATCTTCAAGCCGGATATTGGCAAGTGCCCGTACTTCCGGAACACCAACAGAAAACGGCTTTTGCCACTAGTCCAGGGAGACTACATGAGTTTACTGTACTGCCTTTTGGCCTCTGCAACGGTCCTGCCACCTTCTCTAGACTCATGGAATCTGTGTTGCAAGGATTAACCTGGGAAACCTGCTTAGCATACCTAGATGACATCATTGTTTTTGATAAAACTTGGGCCGAACACATCCAACGCCTTCGCCAAGTCTTCCAACGGATCCAAGAAGCCAAGTTAAAACACAAGCCCTCCATGTGCTCTTTAGAACAGAAAGAAGTAGAATTCCTCGATCACATAGTCTCCGAGGAAGGAATCTCCCCAGATTCGGAAAAGCTCAAAGCAATAAGTGACATAACCCCCCCCCCCCCATCATCGTCAAAGGAGTCGGAACATATTTAGGATTAGCCTCTTACTATCGTCGCTTCGTAAAACAAATTGTCACTATTGCCAAACCCCTTCACGATTAAACTAGAAAAGAAGAACCATTCCTGTGGACAACTCAATGCATTCAAGCTTCCAACTCCCCTAAACTTCTCCTCATAACTTCACCAGTCGTCTCATTTCCGGACTACAACAAGCTCTTCCATCTTTATACCGATGTGTCACAATTCGGTATTGGAGCAGTTATCGGCCAAACCAGAGACGGACGCGAACATATTATTGCATGTGCCAGCAGAACACCCAATCCAGCAGAAACTAACTAGCCAGTCACCATGCAAGAAGGTTTAGGAATAATTTGGGCCCTTCAATATTTTAAAGCACCGACAGCTCCAAATCACCCTCCACAGCCAGTCTTAGTCCTGAACCTACCCAAGCAACAACCACTTGTCCTGAAACTGCCCAACCAACAACGACCATTAAAATAAATAGACTCTCCATATCTAAAAACCAACAGGACACCAAGATTCATACCCCATCTCAGTTGGTACACCTCGCCAACAAGTCCACCATTCCTCTCCATTTCACAGTCTTCTATGAGCATGATGCCCCCAACAACATCGCAGCAATAGTGTGGTGCAGTTTCCTGGAAGGCCTCACACCATACGCCCGCACTATAGGACACCGGACCTACTAACTCCAAGCTCGAGGACGAATTTTTGTATGGACAACGATAGTGAGATGACGGGGTTAGAAGAAGATGAGCCAAGACGTCCCCAGAACTTGCTCCCGTATGTAACAGAGCCACCAACATCATCATGCCTAATTGCCTCCATACAATGCAGGGGGAAATAAATAAATAAGTTTCCCCAACACCAGCAGAATGTAATAAATAAGTTCCCCCAACACCTGCTGAAAGGTAAACAGAGCCCCACTACCTGTGTGAGCCAAAACGTGCCGCTCCCTCACTTTAATCCCCTCCAACTGCAGGATAAAAAATGGTCGCTCCCTGCCAGAGATGAGAATTCCCTACCACGACCAGACCTGGACTACGACGAGGCCATGTTTATGCGATTACTGCATCAACCTCAATTCCCACGTATTCATCCAGAAGACAATAACTACAGTTACAACTACTATGGGAATCAACCACTACAATCTCATTATTCCCCCTCACAATAAAGACATTCCATACAACATGCTAAATGCCTATGAACATTCAAATCTGTAAACCAATTATCATCCATACATCAGAGCTTCTTCATCCATATCTGATATTAATAAGTACAGAATGTAATTACCTATGTAACCATATATGAATTGTAATTTTAAGAACCTTAATAACCGCAACAATAATAAAAAACTAAAATTCAAATGCCTCTCATATTTAAAAACGCACCACCCAGACACCTGAATTAAAAACTGAATATTACCTGCCCGAGCCAAGAATTTGGAAGGCAAAGTTGATTCCACTTTCGGGTACCTCTCCTCTCAGTGCGAACGTGCTTAATAGCTGGTAATAACCTCGGAATATACTTCCGTAGGGGTTTGCCTAAATCCCCTTAAAATGTATCTACAAGTGGCAGTGTGTGAAGTAACCAAGTAGAAGTGGTGTAGGGGAGCTAGAAGTGCATTTTCTAGTTAGTGCGTGTGAGGAAGACGTCCCCCTGGTGTAGACAGGAAGTGGACAACGGACTCAGTCGCCACGTGTGACCAGATGTCTCATGGGCTCCTACTTCTATACTTCAACCAAATTAAGTGCTTCTTGTTCGATACAGTATTTTGATGATTATTGTGAAGGTTATATAAGATATGCTAGTGTTCAACTTAAAGTCATCTTAAGAGATTATTTATTCTCTCCTTCAAGCCATCGTCACTCGTGTTTGAGAGAACAAAACAAATTCTATACGTGGGATTGATATATCTATAATTCTTGGGATATAGTTTCCTATATTCCGTATAAGAGCTATACATATATTCGTTCGGGAATTATACATGCACAATATACATAAATACCCATAAACACTCAATCAGGTCTTATTCCTTGTGTTGTTATAAGCTGGGTACGCGATTGCATATATAAGTGTTCACAGAGAGTGTTTATTTGTCGGTCTCTCAGTAGACTACAGTATTGTAAAGATTATGCTTCCTGACTTCAAACTCAGTTTAAGCCTTATTTTGAGTTGACTGTAACTCCTGTCATTTTCACGTCGCGTTAACTTCACAGCGAGATTTTGAGCCTCGCACACAGGCTATTATAATTCATTACTTGCTCACTGAATATATATTCATTATTGTAACTTTATGAGTTGATTTCGATTTATATCTTATCTTATTTTGAATTAACGTCAAGTTATTCACTTCTCAACTGATATCCTAATTTACATATAACTTAGTCACTGTGTGTGGGCCTACGCAGTATTGTCTACTTACCTCGTTTCACTCGCTACCTCGCGTTTGCTATTTGCCTTCAGGATATCGGTTATTGTGTTGTTTGAGACTGACCTCTCTGTTCATTAATACTATTTTGCAATTGCATATTATTAATTCCTGCCAGTATATTAATCAGGAATATTTATATTTACTGTATTATTATTATTAATTACATTGAGCTCATTTAATATAGATGAGACTCAATCTTATTGTCTTACCTTGCACCCTAGCTACTAAGGAAATAAAACGTGTGCACCGAAACTGTTTATTCTGTGACATTGGTGGTGATTGATTGATATAAGGTTTATGTATTAAAGTCAGCTGTGTTCCCATTAAGTGTTATTGTTCTGAGCTTTCCTATCGTGGAAATTACAAACTAGTATAAAGCGTGCTAAATTATAGCGTCGCATAACAATTATGAACGATGAACTACTGACGAATGATTGCCTCCATCTGACGGCAATGAGTTTAGAGCCCATTGGGGATGAACACTTTTAGCAGCCGTAAATGGCTGGTCCACATCAGCAGAAGGCCTCACCAGTAATTAACCAAGCTCGTTCAGCAGACCCGACAATTAGAAAGGAAGCAGTGGTTGCAGCCATGATTTAGGGATTGCACACTGTCCTGTCTCTCATTAGGAAAACTACTAACATCCCTTCTGTCTAGAAAATGGGCTTAACCATCCCTATCAGGAATTGAGAAGGGGATCGACAGTGCTAAGTCATCTACTATGGTATTACTCTGCTCATTGTGCCAGGCAAGGTTTTTACTTACATTTTGTTGATGTGAGTGTGATATCATCAGCAGAAACGTCAAAGGAATGGGTAATCTGGTTTCACACTAAGCAAGATAAAAGCGTCTTAATATTCTAATGCTAATATGGCTAAATATGAAGGAGAAGGGGTCCAGAGACAAATTAAATAAGTCAATAATTACATGAACTAACATATATACATTGTAATATTATAGGAAGCTGAGAGCGGCATCTTGAGAGAAATTAGGGACATCGAAGCCGAAGGTCGCTTTAAAGCCGTCCCTGGCAAGCAGTTCGGGGCTACTCTAGATACACTGGTGAGGCGAGGGGACCACGTTGTGCTCACGAGGAACATTGCTCTCAGGATGATGGCCAGGGACTTTTCTGATACGGGTAACAGCATTGCTACAGTATGTTAATATATAGTCCGAATAGTTGACAGACTGAATAGATACACTATATGAGGAGGAGCACTTTATTGACAATATTTTGCAGTGGCCTCAAGAAGCTCGCTGGAAAACGTTGTCAATAAAGTTATCCTCGGTGTTTATATATTCTCTACTACAGTGAGGTAAAATGAATTTAACTCTTGATGTATTCAATACTAGTTTAGCTCCCTAAAAGCGGGCATGCTTGGTTAGAAGACCGAATTGCTGGGCGGGTATATTTACCGAAAAAGAACTTCATTCCATGCTCTTTTTCATGCATACGAAAGACCCAGAGCAATATACAATTATATATCCGTGAAAGTGCGATAATAGAGCTTTCCAATGACACCTGAATCATCCTTGTACGACCACGGGTTCATTTGCAACTATCGAGTAACCAGAGGTGAAAGTACCCTAAAATAAGGTATTTTTCACGATTTTTTACCTTGTTACGTGTGGTACAGAGGTGGTGGTGAGCAGTCAGAGCCTGGTTATCGTCCCTCCAATGCGTGGACTCACTCTCATAGCTCATAACGTCCTCAAAATGGCACCCATCATATGATGGGCACCGCAGGGGTGGCCAATATTCCCTCTCCCGTCATATGATGTTCACTGTCGTTTGAGGGTTTCGACGGTGCCCTCTGATTACACGATGATTGCAAGATAACCCGTGGTCGTACAAGGATGATTCAGGTGTCATTGGAAAACTAAATTATCGCCCTTTCCCGGATATATAATTGTATTACGCTCTGGCTCTTGCTTATGCATGAAAAAGAGCACGGAATAAAGCTCATTTTCGGTAAATATACCCGCCCAGAACTACGGTCATGTAAACAAGCATGCCCGCTTTTTGGGAGTTAACTAGATGCTCAGGTAGGATACAATATAATATATTACTCTTGATAGACACCATATTAATGTTTTTGGTGCAGTAGATTCTATAGGTAAGAATATGGCCTAGCGGCTATTTCCCGCTAATTTGGCTCAATATATTCGCCATTGTTCCATATCCGTTGCCCTGAGTGAACTGGAATTATCTCCAATGAAAACACTGGGTTAAACTCTCCCTATAACATTCACCATTCCCTCCCTACCTTCTCACACTACCAAAGAAAATTGTTCAATATTTGGCTGGTTTCGTCGCTGAGAGCCGACCACCCACATTTCACTCGCAAGAGAAAAATATAAAAATGTTGTACATTTCCACTTGTGATAACTCAATGATATTTGCCGTTATTTTACCATGCTTTTTACTTACAAAAAAGTATGAGTTGTTGAAAATAAAGTTAAATGAACCTCATATTCATACCTGGCATATAGCTGTCACAAGTACATTGAGAAGTGGCCCTGTTTTTATTCATTTCCAGGTACGAAATTACCTCTTTTCTCTACACACATCCTTCATTACCCAATGCACTATGCACACTGATATAATGGTGCAGCCAATTCAGCCGGTACTACCAAAACGGGGCGCCTGCAAAGCGTCAAAACTATTCCAAGGGTGTCAGCCCTATCAATACATCAAAAACCCAATCTTTTCAAAGCATCAAAAAAGTTAGACCTTTTCAATTTGACAAAAGGCTGAAACTGACTGGATGATATATCACATCATAATTTTTTGTTTTACCTAACCTAACCTAACCTAACCTAACACATTGATATGATCTGGGGAAAAAACTATTTTTTGACAAAATGAAGACATCTGGAAAATTTGATGTATTGATAGCTTTTAGCAGATTTGATGAAATGATAGGATCAGTTTTTGACGCTTTGATGCTCCCCCACCAAAACTTATATATATGTCGCCCGCAGTATAGCCCTTATTTACATAGGATATACATTTATATATATATATATATATATATATATATATATATATATATATATATATATATATATATATATATATATATGTTGCCCGCAGTGAGCGGGTTAAAGGAAGATTTTCACTCAATTTTTTTTTCTGAACCCCATTCTATGTCGAGCTTAGACCCATTGGTGTTTAGACTTTAAGACATGCATCCCATTAGTTTGGAGATATTAGGACACTTTGGACCTTTTATTTGTTAATTTTAAGACTTTTGTGTCATTATATATGGTCTTTTGAACATATAAATGGTGATAATGAGTTTCAAACCTGTAATTTTTCTAAAATATGTTCAAACAGTCTTAAAATGCATGCCAAATGCATTACAATAGTATGTCCTATAATGTATAATCAATGTTTACAGTGTACGGTCACGATCACTATAGTCTGGGTTTTTTTTCAGCTGAGGGTAAATTGAATCCCTTTGTTGTTGATTTTTCGATAGTTACTGGAAATATATGAAACTTCTATGTCTCTGTATCCAAACAAGTTTTCATAATTGACTATATATTTCACCACAATATCTTCATAATAGCTAAGTAAATGAGAGGACATTATAGTTTACCGTCAGCTGAATAGCAAAAGACAATAGAACTGCTTTGCATGTGAAAGCTGGGGATATTACCTTCTTTGCAAAAGGGATAACATATTGTATAGTCTTATTCTTATATATTATTATGTGTATATTCTTATGTCTTATATTCTTATAATTTAGCATTATGAAACAAATTGATTAATGTGTTAATATATTCAGTATATGTTTTTTCCCGAAGAATTTGTTTCATGGACTGCGTTCATTAAACGAACGCTATTATTCGCTTCAAAGGCTATTCAAATGATTTGCAATAACAGTGAAAAATCGCGTGCTAGCAAACAAATAGCTTTACCTCATTCTCCCCCATTCTCTCTCTCTCCCTCTCTCTCTCTCTTTCTTTCTCTCACACTCTCTCCCTCTCTCTCAAAACAGGCAGGTGCGACTTCTACCTGGCCCGAGAACAGAACTTGCCCACGATGTTCGCCATGGCAGGTCAACAAGGCAGCCCCCTTGTGCATTCACTCAGTTACAGGTACAAGGCGATTCTGGCAACCCTAGGAAGATCATAACCCATTTGCACAGTTTATTCTGGCTATCATTAAACAACTAAATGCAATTTAGGAAGGATCTGTGGGAATTAACCGTCTTTGTGGGTTATTCACCCCGCACAGCTTCTTGCCCTGTATTGGGGCATGTATTGACTATTGTTCGCATGTGTGGGGAGGTTCTACCCATACTGCACTTCTCGAAAGAGTAGAGTCAAAAGCTTTTTGACTCATCAACTCACTTCCTCTTACTAATACCCTACAATCTCTTTCTATACGCCGCAATGTTGCATCTCTTTCACTCTTCCATCGCTATTACAACAATCAATGTTCTTCAGAGATCTCTCATTGCATACCACTCCCTTGCGGCGAGTGCGAGGCACGCGCCTTTCAACACAGTCCCACTCCCATTCTGTCCAGCTCTCTAACCTAAGAACAAGCAAAGTTTCTCAGTCTTTCTTGTACTCAACACGTGCACACTGGAACTCTATCCCTTAATTAATATTTCCTTCATCCTATGATATAAATTGCTTTAAACTTCATGAGTTGAGGCATTTTCACTCTAATGTACTTTACCTTGAATCTGGCTCTGTCACTCTTTTGGCTTTATGGGAGACACTCATTACAGGCAACCTGCCTTTTGTTTCCTTCATACACATAGGAAAAAAAACTATCTTCCTCTGATTTTAAAATATCCTTCCTAATCTGAATAAATTTGTCTAATAATAGCAAGCATAAACTGTCAAAATGTTTCATAATCTTCTCTCCCAGAGGGTCCCGGAGGGCCTATGAGAAGCCAAAAGGCTTATCTAAGGTTTAAAACCACTTAAAACTGCACTAGAAAAAGTTTGTTGTCGTAGTGGGTGGTCCGTATAACCAACAAGAACAAAAATACACAGTCAGCCAGTCATGTCACTCCTGCTTTCAAGCAAGCCTTGCGAAAGCTTATATTAATTGTCCTGAGTCCCAAACGATGCATGAAGGCAGACGACATGTCAGTGACTTAAGAATGGTTACAACGGTGAAATTGATCAGTAATCAATAATCAATATAATTAATATTACATAATACATAATACATAATCCATAATCAAAAATAAATTGTTGAACGAATATAAGCAGACCGTAGCTGTGGCCGCAGCTGCGGCGTCGCCGCATTCGAATGATGCGCGATATTTCCCGCAAACTCTCAGACTTATTTTCAACCTCACACAATAACCGCTCAAAGTACAGTATTCTAGTCTTCACCCATCGCAAGACAAGGTTGATATCTGGCTCTGGTATGTATATACATTAGTTAGACAATTTATTTGCAGAGATATGAGTATAGGTAAATGCCGAAAACCTGGAGTATACACTAATTCCTAGGCTATTATCCGCCATACTGACCTACTCATTTTCGTCATGAAAACTGAACCACTTAGTCTACAGACTTCTAGTTTCCACCCATCGCAAGATAACAAACGACAACTGCCGCTATATATATATATATATATATATATATATATACATAGCCTAAATTAGGCCATTTTTTGGCGTATTTATAAACACGGCAAAATCCCGAGGATTCATCAATTCAGCTGGATCCAGTACTCGCGGAAATATTTAAAGGCGTGAATGCCCGTGGTATGAGAGTTCATTAATAACATCTTATATAGGTACAAAATCTCTTTAATAACAGAGGAATCATAATGAGGACATGACAAGTTATCCTCAGCTGAAAAAAACGCAGTATAGTCCGCCTAAATGGCTGCCTCTATGACACTGAACACTAAGACCAAAGACAAAATGAACAAAGCGAACCGGCCGGATTTCAGCTACTGACTGTAAGTGCTCTTTCACTGTGAGATTGTCCAAAATGGGATGCAGAGGAATCAGGATATAACGGATTCATCAGCCCTGATATACTGCATACCAATATGTTACAATACAATCCTAAGCTAAAAGAGTAGCAAGGGAACATACAGTGTGTGTATGTCTGTGTGTGTGTGTGTGTGTATGTTCTTCTACTCATATGAATGTATAGTTGGTCAAACTAGTTGATCAAATATATTCTAACAATACATTTTTCCTTTTGTATTATTTTTCATTTATTTATGTACTGTACAGTACCTATAAATTATTTTCTCATTATTTAATTTTTCAATTATTATTATAAATAATAACATAATTAATATTATGTTATTATTATTATTATTATTATTATTATAGTTAGTTTTTTATATTGATATTACGTTATTATTTGTATCTATTATCAATTTCTTTAATTCTTTATTTACCTTATTAATACCGGTATATATGTATATTTTTTTCAGAATCATGCGAGCATCTGAGGCAGGACTTTACGATTTCTGGTACAAGTCCTACACCCCTAACATAACTTCCTGCCTCTCACCCCCCTCCAAAGTTGCCATTAAGGACTCACTAGGTCTCTCCAATGTCTGGGTAAGGCTCATATTCTCTATATAACTACACAAAACACGCAAAACACAAAAATATGAGAACAAAATATTGGTAATCTCTCTCTCTCTCTCTCTTTTTCTCTCTCTCTCTCTCTCTCTCTCTCTCTCTCTCTCTCTCTCTATATATATATATATATATATATATATATATATATATATATATATATACCTGTTTATCCCCTAGTGAGGTGAACATTCTTAGTGATGGCTTGTGTTGATGAGATTGTCACAAAATGCCACTGGTGTAGGAAAACCGGACTTTTCCTGGAAAGTGGTAGCTTCAAGTGGAACGAAGTGTACCTTGAAAAAACAGTGTGTACCTGTAAACAACAAGTACAGCATCCTGTAGGACGAGTGTGATGGAAGTGAAGACGGAGTGGGGGGAGGAGATGACCCGTCTTACAGCGAGGCAGTGAGAGGGGAGGGGAGGAAGTCTGCTGCTGCTACACGCCGACAAAAGGAAAAAGCTAAGTCTGTTTTCATTGTCGGTGATTCATTGGTTAGATACCTTGGCAGGGCAACAAACACTCAGGTTGGTAAAGTTGTCTGTGTGCCTGGTGCCGGAGTCGGGAGGGTGGCTGAGAAGATAGATGCTGTCCTGGAAGTGAGTGGGGAGGACCCCATCATCTTACTCAATGCAGGGAGCAACGATATATGGAGATGCAGGACTGAGGAGTTGCTCTCCAAGTATCAGGAAATGTTGGAGAGGATCAAGGACAAGGGTGGAGTTCCTGTGGTACACAGTATCCTGCCAAGAAGAGGGGTAATGAAGGAATGGTCCTCCAGGGCTATTGGTGTAAATAGCCGGCTGGAGAAGTATTGCAAGGCAAATACTATTCCATTCCTGGATAACTGGTCCCTCTTTTATGGTAAGGATGAACTGTATGCCCAGAATGGAGTACATCTCTCTCGACTAGGAGTTTCGACCTTGGCCAGCTCACTCGACAAGATTGTTGCGGGGTTTTGTTAATAAACCATAGGTGTGTAAGTAAAATAGAATCCCAGACACATGTAATTGTTAATAATGACGAAAATTCTGATAGAGTAGATTTTCCGTCTAGGTCTAGTAGTTCAACAGGTAATAATAAACTAGTTGAAAACAAAAGAAAATTAGTTGCAAATAAAAGTAATAGTTTGAGGGTTTATTATGCAAATTGTAGGAGTTTGTGTAACAAAATTAATGAACTTAGAGCACTTGTGAGCAAAGAAAATATAGACATAATAGCACTAACGGAAACATGGATTAATACATAAACCAGGCATTTTTTAGTAGGATATGATATACCGGGATATAGTTTGTTTAAATATGACCGAACAAGTAGGAGGGGAGGTGGTATAGCAGTATTTGTCAGGAGTATATTAAAAAGATGTATTAAAGCAGGTATTAGACTAAATAATGATAATGAAAGTGTTTGGGTAGAGGTTAACGAAGGTAGTGAGACCATAGTTATTGGAGTTATGTATAGACCGCCAAATATGAGTAGAAATGACGGAACATCTTTATGGGAGGAAATTAAAATAGCATCAAGGTTTAGCAATGTGTGCATTATGGGGGATTTTAATTTTCCGAATATAGATTGGCAACATCAAATAGGCGACTCTGACTCAAAGGACTTTATTGAGGTAGTACAAGATAGTTTTTATTTCAATTCATCGATAAGCCGACTAGAGGTAATAATATTCTCGATTTAGTTTTCAGTAACATTGAACATATGATAAATAATGTAGAAATCGGGGACCACCTAGGAAATAGTGATCACAATTCTGTGTATTTTAATATACAATGGAGAGGTAATCCCAGAGAGAATACGACATTAATACCCGAATTTAGAAAAGCCAATTATGGTAGGTTAAGAAGAACCCTATTAACTGACCCTATGGTCAAAAAATTAAGTCTATCCAGGTGTCCAAATGCGTGTACCCCATACCCCTTAGCCCTTACCCCTAGCTTAAGTCAGGAAGAGACATACAATTTGTTAGATACATACGATAATTTTATCAAGTCAGTATTCATTGCGCAACATAAATATATCCCCAAAAGAAAATTTAGATCAGCACAGAACCAACCCAAATGGATGAATAATAGACTATTAAACCTTCTCGGGAAAAAAGAAAGGAATATATAGAAAAATTAAGAAGGGCGAAATTCACCTACTTGCTTACTATCACAATTTATCAAGACAGGTCAAAAAGGATATTAGGAAAGAGAAAAGAAATTATGAAATCAAGGTTGCCAATGACTCAAAAAATAATCCTAAAGCTTTTTACCAACTATATAAATCCAAGGTTAGAGATGTAATTGGTCCCCTTAAAACATCGATAGGAGAAATTACAGAAAATGATTTAGAAATGTGCAGTACATTAAATAATCAATTTCTTTCCGTTTTCACAAATGAAAATTTGGCACAGTTTCCAGAAGTCCGTAAGGTATATAGCGATAGTATAGAAAATAGCTTAGGTGCGGTTACTATAAGTAGAAATTATGTGCTTAAGGAAATTGACAGACTGAAACCTCATAAATCTCCTGGTCCGGATGAGGTATATGCTAGAGTATTAAAAGAATGCAAAGATGAGTTAAGTTACCCATTAACATTTCTATTTAACAAGTCATTAGAAACCGGTTTAGATCCAGAAGCTTGGAAGATTGCAAATGTAGTTCCGATCTTCAAAAAAGGTGATAAATCAATAGCATCCAATTACCATCCCATTAGTCTCACATCAATCATAGGAAAGCTACAAGAGTAAATTATTGCTAGTAAAATTAGAAACCACTTAGAACAATTTAATTTAATAAATTCTTCTCAGCATGGATTCACTCAGGGACGTTCTTGCCTTACAAATTTGCTTAGTTTTTTCTCAGAGGTGTATGAAGCAGTAGATAATGACAAGTCATATGATATAATATATTTAGATTTCAGTAAAGCTTTCGACAGAGTCCCTCATGAGAGATTGATGAGAAAAGTTGAGGCGCATGGAATAGGTGGGTCGTTGTTGGGATGGATTAGGTCATGGCTAATTGGTAGGAAGCAGAGAGTCAGCATAAATGGTACTAAGTCAGAGTGGAGATCAGTTAAGAGTGGTGTCCCCCAGGGATCTGTATTGGCTCCTCTGTTATTTATTATATATATAAATTACCTTGATTTAGGTATAACTAGTAGGATAAGTAAATTCGCAGACGATACCAAAATAGGGAGACCAATAGATTCAGATAGCGACATAGAGTCCCTCCAAAGGGATCTAGATACCTTACAAGAATGGTCAGTAAAATGGCAGATGAATTTTAACATTGACAAATTAAAGGTATTAAAGATAGGGAAGACGAAGAAGTGAAGCTGAACGGTCAGGCTATGGAGATCGTCAACTCTTTTAAGTATCTGGGCAGTGTGTTGAGTAAAGATGGGACTATGGATGAAGAAGTGCGGGAGAGGGTACAACAGGGGAAGAGGGTTGTAGGAACGCTAAAAGCAGCAACACAAAATAGGGTGGTCAGTATGGAAGTGAAGAAGTCCTTGCATGACAGTGTGGTAATCCCGACACTGACTTACGGAAGCGAAACATGGACGTTAGTTGAGAGACTCAGACCAAGAGTGAGAGCAGTGGAAATGAATTACTTAAGGAGTGCGTGCGGAGTTACATGGAGGGATAGACAGACTAATGAGGAAGTAAGAAGGAGGTGTGGTGTGGATGTAGATGTGCTGGAAAGTGTGAAAAGGAACAACTTGAGATGGTTCGGCCATATGGAACGTATGGAAAGCGAGAGAATGACTAAGAGGGTGTACGGGAGCGAGGTGGAGGGACAGAGAGGGAGAGGTAGACCTAATGAGAGGTGGAAGGATGGAGTGAGGAAGTACATGAACGAAGGCGGTGCTGGTTGGGGGGAGGGGCGTCGACTGACTGGGGACAGAGGTGCATGGGGGCGGTTCGTTCGTGGCCACCCCTTCGGGGATCACGGCGTCAGGCAATAGATAGATAGATAGAAGACGAATACTAATGCAAAATATATACTAGCTAATGCTGAATTAGAAAACTCAGACTGCGAGAAAGATTTGGGTGTGTTTGTTAGCAACGATTTGAAACCTAGAAAACAGTGTATAAGCGTACGTAACAAGGCAAACAGGATTCTAGGGTTCATCCCAAGGAGTGTGAGTAACAGAACTGCCGATGTTATCTTGAAACTTTACTTGTCATTAGTGAGACCTCATATGAATTATGCTGTCCAATTTTGGTGTCCTTATTACAGAATGGACATAGATTCGTTGGAGAGAGTACAGCGAAGAATGCCAAAAATTATTCATAATATTAGAAATCTACCATATGAAGAAAGGTTGAACAAATTAGGCTTACATTCGTTAGAAAGACGCAGAGTTAGAGGGGATATGATAGAAGTGTTCAAGTGGTTTAGTGGGACAAATACAGGAGACATGAAAAATGTACTGAAGCTCAGTGATAGCGAAAGAACTCGAACAAATGGTTTCAAATTAGATAAGTTTCGTTTCTGAAAAGATACAGGCAAATACTGGTTTGGTAACAGAGTTGTAGATGGGTGGAATAGGCTACCGAGTGATATAGTGGGATCAAGAACGAGAGGGAGCTTTAAGATAAAATTAGATAGGCATATGGACGAGATGGGTTGGGTGTGAGGGGGATCTACCAGGTGTGGGCCAATCGGCGCTCAGCAGACCCCCGTAATCTTGTGTTAATCTCTGACCGTTTTGGTGGGGTCAGTACTCAAGGTATTACTGAGTTGGGCCTCTAATTGGGCCTAGTAATTGGGGTTGGGTGTGACAGGGACCTGCCTTGTATGGGATCGGCTTTTTGCAGACTCCCATTTTCTTATGTTCTTCTGTTCTTATATATATATACCGGTATTATGTATATATATATATATATATATATATATATATATATATATACCGGTATATATATATATATATATATATATATATGTATATATTTTTTTTTTTTTTTTTCAAAAGGAAAAGGGTAGCCAAAACAAGGAAGATCCCCATCTTCATATTTATTGCAATATTTCGGAGTCTGCGTCCATCATCAGGTCAGTACACGATCCTATAAAATGAAATTACCATACATAACATTTTGTAAATAGAAGGATCCGTAAAATAGTTTAAATACAAAGTAAATAGGGATATAAAATACCTAAATGAAATTAATTCGTGTTTGTTAACGAATTAATTCATTTCATCTAGGTATTTTATACCCTTATTTACTTTGTATTTAATCTATGTTACGGATCCTTCTATTTACAAAATTTTATGTATGGTAATTTCATTTTATAGGATCGTGTACTGACCTGATGATGGACGCAGAGTCCGAAATATTGCAATAAATATGAAGATGGGGATCTTCCTTGTTATGGCTACCCTTTTCCTTTTGAAAATACGTTATCCTGGAGGACAACTCACTGATATCATCATTAGCATATATATATATATATATATATATATATATATATATATATATATATATATATATATATATACCACCCCAGCCCTACAACCCACCCTACTAGCAGAAGCCGCCAAAACCAGGGGATCCCACCAAAGCAAGCTCCTCAACAAACACCACTTCAAAGCCGCTAAACAACTTAAAGAGAACCCCAACATCATCATCCGACGAGCTGATAAGGCCTCCTGCCTTGTGATACACGGAAAAGAAGAATACCTACGGAAAATGGACGACATTCTTAGTGATAAAAACAAATTCAAAAGGATCACTCGCAATCCTACTGACGAAATAAAAAGGAAAGCCAACACCACCATCACTGCTATCAACGCCAAAGCCGATGGCGTACACCTGAAGAAACTCATCGACGAATTCACCCCAGGTTATGCTTACGGTACTATAAAAACCCACAAACCCGGGAACCCCCTCCGCCCCATCATATCACAGATCCCTACTGCTACCTACCAGACCGCCAAGGCCCTGAACAAACTCCTCACCCCTTTTGTTCCTCGGCAATACAACCTCAACTCTGCTTATGACTTCCTAGAAATTCTACGAGATGCCCCCCCTGCTAACGACCACATCATCACCTCCCTCGACGTAGAGAGTTTGTTTACCAACGTGCCCGTTGACAAGACAATAGATTTTATCCTACGTCGAGTTTACCACTGCCCACTGGACATCCCGGAGAAGGCCCTGAAGACGCTCTTGGAACTATGTACCAAGGAGTCCCCTTTCCTCTGCCCCCGCAGGATTATGTACCAGCAAATCGACGGTGTAGCGATGGGAAGCCCCCTGGGGGTCCTGTTCGCCAATTTCTTCATGGGAACTATCGAAGAGGAACTCCTGGCTGCCCACCGGCCCACTGTCTACTGCAGGTACATCGATGATATCTTCGTGCGGGTGAAGGACCTGGACGAACTCAGGGACCTCCAGCAGCGCTTCATGGCCGCCTCCGGACTCAACTTCACATACGAAGAAACCACCGATGGTCATCTACCCTTCCTCGACCTCCTTGTCTCCCTCCACGACCACGGCTTCAAAACTACAGTGTACTCCAAACCTACTAACAATGGCCAATGTCTTAATGGGGAAAGTGACTGCCCTAAACGATACCATCAGTCCACCATCGCCGCCTATGTCAGGAGAGCCCTCACCCATTGCACCACCTGGAATGACACACACAATGAATTGGAAAGGCTCACCCAGGTCCTAGTCAACAATGGGTATTCTAACACTGACGTCACCAATGCCATCAACCACCACCTAGAAAAGTGGTACAAACAAGACCCCCCTAGCACCAACCCGGCCAATGACATTACATTTTTCTACAGAAACTACATATCTTCCGACCACACAACAGACGAATCCATTATGAAAGAAATAATTCACAAAAACGTCCTCCCCACCAACCCTGACAATAAAATAAAACTCATTATTTACTACACATCTCCTAAGACCTCCAACCTTGTCCTCCGTAACCGCCCCATTTCCACCAACCAACCGAAAGACGATCATGTGATATACCAGCATATTTGCACCTCTGGGGACTGTGGACCCCTATCCTATGTTGGAATGACACAGACTCGCCTTTCCCGTCGACTAACCCTCCACCTTCAATCTGGCGCTATAAAAGATCACTATCAAGCCCCACACCATCTTGCCCTAACTCACGCCGACCTAGACAAACAAACTACCATACTCGACAAAGAATCAGACCCCAGAATACTAGCTATTTTAGAAGCTCTATATATCCAAATGCTCAACCCCAGCATCAACAACCAAACACAAGACCTTCAAATTCTTCCTTCAGGCAAGCGCTACAGGCATACTGCCCTCGTTCCTCTCGCCCTGTGCCCCCCTCCCGTACCTTTCCGCGATCAGCACACTGACAACACCAACCAATCACAGCCACCCACAGCCAACAACCAACCACCGATAAGATTTAGTGCCCGTCTCGCGAATAGACTGCCTTCCACCAATGAACAGCCACCCCACACCCAGTAGCTCCGCCCACCAACCTATTCTTGATCCTCGAATTTTGTATAAATATGTTTTTAAAAGAGAATATATATATATATATATATATATATATATATATATATATATATATATATATATATATATATATATATATATATATATATATTCTTTAATACATACGAGGTTGAAAGAAATGGGAATTTCTGCGTTGGAAATTTTATTATTCAAAGTTTCCAGGTCTCTGATGAGTTTTCGCTGGGTGGCAGGAAGTAGATGAAGGAGATGAGCAAAATTCATCGTGGTACAGGGTTACATTAATGTACATGATGATACAGGATATACGACACGTTTCACTGGACAACCAACATTATCAAGTAAGGATAGAATGATATAAAAGGTAAACAGGTAGGGTATAATATTATATAGAAGGTGGAGGATCAGAGGAGGCGAAAATCAGGGGGCAAAAGTCTGCTATTGGTGGAGGGGTATTCTAGGAGAGAGAAAGATCGAACCGCTTCACGCATGCGTACTGGATGCGGGATGGTGGTCGGTTGGCGGGGTCGAAGCTGATTGGCTGCGTGTCGAGGGGCGTGGCCTAAGTTGCGTAGTACGTGTGGCGCCTGCAGAAGACGAAGCTGAAGGAGGTAGCGCGGGGGGCTGCGTCAAGGGCACCGGGGGGCGAGGGGGGGCATTAGGCCCTGTAGGAAAGTGCCTTTTGGCAGAAGGAAGGATCTGAAGGTCCAGAGTTTGGTTGTTGATGTTGGGATGTAAGGCTTGGATATATAATGTTTCGAGTATAGGTAATCTCCTTCGGTCACTTTCTTTATCGAGTATGGTGGTGTGTTTCTCTAACTCGTTGTGCGTGAGGTGGGGGTGGTTAGGGGTGAGATAGTGGTCTTTGATGGCTCCAGCCTGAAGGTGAAGAGTTAACCGACGTGAAAGACGAGTCTGCGTCATACCAATATAGGAATGAGGTCCACAGTCCTCATAATTATAGGTATGTTGGTAAATGACGTGATCGTCGGTCACTGGAAACTTTGAATAATAAAATTTCCAACGCAGAAATTGCCATTTCTTTCAACCTCGTATGTATTAAAGAAAATGTATTACCTGGCTTTACTAACATAAAACTTAACGAAATTGCCAGACATCGCACCAGCACCCTCCAGTTTCGTGAAGAACTGGTGAAGAACGAAATAATTGAAAAACGAGAGCTCGCCAACAACCTTCGTAAAGAACGAGATGCTCTTCTACGGATTTGGGAAGACGAAACCCCTCCAGACCACCTCAAAGCCGAAATCAACACAGCCCTCGAACAACTCCTTGAACAACACAGAAGACAAGCCGAAAACAAAACCATAAAAAAGCTTGCCCGTCTTTATGGCAGAAACTTAAAACTTCCCAAACCAACAAAAGGATACATAAACCTGACTAACACTATTCTGACCCTGGACCTAGAAGACCTCCTCAACAAAGGCCTCAACTGCCACTACAGCTCCAAACCTGGCCCCCACCGGAAACGCCTAGAAACGGAAATCCTCCTGGACGACATCCTACGACTCAAGAAGGATGGCAAGGTCACCACTACTCCCGCCCTACAACCTACTCTCCTCGCTGAAGCCGCCAAAACCAGAGGAACTCACCATAGCAAAATCCTCAACAAACAACACTTCCAAGCTGCCAAACAATTAAGAGACAACCCCAACATCATTATCCGTCGTGTGGATAAAGCTTCCTGCCTTATTATTCATGACAAGGAGGAATATCTTAGAAAAATGGACGTCATCTTAAGTGACAACACCAAATTTAAAAAGATCACCAGCAACCCAACCGACGAAATCAAATGTACTGCCAACACCACCATCACCGCCATCAACGCCAAACAAGGAGGGGTCCACCTTAAAAAACTCGTCGGAGAATACACCCCTGGCTATGCGTACGGAACCATCAAAACACACAAACCTGGGAACCCCATCCGCCCCATCATCTCCCAGATCCCCACTGCCACCTACCAGATCGCCAAGGCCCTGAACAACCTCCTCACCCCCTACGTGCCCAGCCAATACAACCTTAACTCTGCCCACGATTTCTTGGAAATTTTACGAGACGCCCCCCGGAACAACAACCACACAATCGCCTCTCTCGACGTAGAAAGCCTGTTCACCAACGTGCCAGTGGATAGGACCATTGACATGATTCTACGTCGAATTTACCATTGCCCTGATACACCAACACTGGACATCCAAACTGAAAACACTACTGGAGCTATGTACCAAGGAGGACCCCTTCCTTTGCCCCCGGGGCAACATGTACAAGCAGATAGATGGTGTGGCGATGGGCAGCCCCCTAGGAGTTCTTTTTGCGAACTTTTTTATGGGTACCATCGAGGAAGAGCTCCAAGCTGCCCAACGACCCGCCGTCTACTGTAGATACGTGGATGACATCTTCGTGCAAATCAAGGACCTCCATGAACTACAGGAACTCCAGCGTCGCTTCATGACCTCCTCCAGACTTAACTTCACCTTTGAAAAATCAAACAATGGACAACTCCCCTTCCTCGACATCCTCGTAGCTCTGAACGACCATGGGTTCAAAACCACCGTCTACATTAAACCAACTACCACATGTGACGTTAATGACTCCGTTAGAACCGCATGGCTTGTCCTACAGTGACTCGCTAGGATCGCCAGGGCAGTGGATGTGGCTACAGTTGATGTATTATTGTGTGCTTTATTTCATATGAAAGCTCGTGTCATGGGCAGTCCAGAAAGGCTCTTTGTTTTCGCCCATGTCAAGGCTTTATATATTTAATTGCAAAGTATATGTTTTATCATTAAGTAGTAATGATAGGATTTGAGAGAGAGAGAGAGAGAGTAGAACAGAGTGAGAGGAGGCGCGCAGTGTTTTTTGCCATGTTCGATGACGTCACAGGTGGCTGGCCTCTTGGGGATTGGTTGGAGGAGTTTTTTACCATGCCTGGTGATGTCATGTTTGGCTGGCTTCTTTGCCATTGGCTGAAGGAATTGTTAACGCTTTGGCTACGCGGTGTGAGCTAGTGCTAGTATATATACAGCTCTCTCGCCACTCTCTCCCGCAGATCTGGTTTCTAGAACGCATCCTTCTTATCCCTTTGATATCTGTCACCCTCTCTGCACCTGAGAACCTTTTCCTCTGCCTATCTCCCTCATTTTCCATAACTTTCACCACCTTTTATTAATATTATACCCCCTCTGGTTAACTCTGCATAATCAGCTTCATGCTTGCCAGTTGTATTGTGCGTTAAGGTCTTATATAACCCATGTATGTTAGTTGTTAAGATAAGTTGATCACGAAGCATTGGTTGGCATTCATATTGTTCAGTACCACTTCCTATAATTATTAGTGTTCTGCTGGATTAGATAATGCTAGACTATGAGTCTGATACTATAAGGTATTGTTTCCGATGGGTGCTGGCTTTAGTTAAAAGCTGCACGACATACCTGAGAACTGGAGTTGATAGGGTAAGTTCTAGTCTGTATGCCATTGAGAGTAGAGCATACACGAATGAGGGCTTTTTGCATATACCATTCTGCACTGTTCTAAGCTTGTTGTTTGTCTTTGAGGTACGCCAGGAGAACGCTTAATACTTCGGTAATAAGGTTTCTCAAAAGATCTACCTTTCATTATAACGTAATATTTGACGCACAGACTTGAGATTTGCACTAGGCTATGCGGCATGCCATGCGCACCAGTATCTCGTATCATTGACTCTAGCTAGACTTTATCAGTCACAGTAGACATTAAGTATATTAAACCAATTACTCTTTTTATACATACCCGTTTATGATTACACAAGCATTTCGCAGCCTAGTTTGATGTATTGAGACACAAACGACTTAGGCTCTTTTTGTTGATAGGAATACTGCATTGTCGTGGCGATTATTATCATTGTTGTGGCGTTTAGGATATTCTTGGCTCCGACTGCATTATATCCTGCCTTTTTGTGTGCATAGCCTGCACGAGCATTGTTCCGCTGCCTGCCTTTTTGGGTTCCATTTCCGATTCGAGCATCTTGATAGCATCTAACATTTAAAGAAGATTCCTTGTTGGTGTTGAAGGACTTTAGTGCACTTTCTGTCATGCAGGAGTGCCTGACATTTATTGATTAAAGTAACGTAAGCTGTAACTTCTCTTACCACCTTACTTTGCATACCATAACCAAGCACCTTCGGTTATAGGTAGTAATAGGTTGTTTTCACATAACATTAAGCCTAGAGTAGACGCACATTTATTGAGAGTTTAATAACCTATTATTGCATATAGAACTCTGGAGAGTATTTGTGTTCTTTGTTCACTGGGAATATACATCAGAGGTTGGATCTAGCGCTTTCCGTTATAGCATTTATGCCATTACTAGTCCAATGAATAAGAGCCCTGATATATTTAAACCTCAGTCGTAACAAATGGCGACCTTACCTAGGATTTGGTGAACCTACATTTATTAGCAGGGAACATTTGTTGTTTTGGGGAATATTTTGCGGGGATCAGAAAATATATTTTTTTTTTTTTGCAACATAGTATAGCCCTTGAGTATTTCCAAGAATTTGTGTGTGTATATCGAGGTATAAGAGTTTGGGGTGCTTCTTTTCTGAATATTGAGGTGGGAAATTTTTGTGAGCATCATTTCTTATACCGGATCAGAGGAAAATGGAGACACAGTACGTAATGTCGAAACTGAGGAACAGCAGCATGATGAAATGGTTAATCAGGTGAACTGTGAGGAGGATGCTATGATATTTTTGCAATGGCCTGTTACTGCCGAGCGGTTGGAGGGTATGGATCGGTATGGTCTTCAATGCCTGGCCACAGCTATCGGTCATGCGGGTACTAGCAGCATGACCAGGGATAACTTGATAACGTGTGTACTGGGCAGGGTGACTGGTGAGCGAGATGGGTTGAGTGCTCAGAGCCCTTCGGCCATGCTTCCCCTACACTCGGCTCCCAGCCACCCCAGTAGTTTGCCGACCCCGAGTACGTTTCCACAGTCGGGTGGTGACTGGCAGGGTGGGTTGCCCCTGGGGGGACCACCGGTAATTTCAAACATTGTAGCATCTTCACCTCCTCCAGGGTTAACTCCAGAATTATTGTATCAGCTCGAATTTGCTAAGATTCAACAGCAACAAAGGGCATGTGAGCTTCAGCTTCAACATCAGCAGCAAATAGAATTAGCCAAGATAGAAGAGAGAAAAAGTCACCAGCAAATAGAGCTAGCAAAAATCCAAGCTGAGTCGACTAGGTACTGTGCCGACAGGGACGTAGAGAAGTCGCGAGTAGGGACAACGGGACAGCAACTTGGGGCTGGTAACCGTGCTCATGATCAATCTCTCTAGCACTTATTGAAACTGGTTCCGGTGTTTGATGAGAGTGGGGTAACAGAATTTTTCGCACGCTTTGAGAAGAAGTGCCAGGAACACCAGTGGCCAGAGAATAAATGGACAGCACTTGTATCCTCTAGATTAATAGGCAATGGTCTTAAAGCCTACGATGCATTACCTTTAGAGTCATGTATTGTGTATGAGGATCTCAAGGAGGCTGTCCTGAGGGCTTACGAACTGCAACCAGAAAAGTACCGTTTGAAGTTCCGGGGTGTAACCAAGGGAAGAGATAGCATCTTTTTGGAACACGCCTGGGACTTGTCCGATGCTATGGGGAACTGGCTCCGATCTGAGAAGGTAACAACATTTGATGGAATTAAGCAGTTTAATGATGTTGGAGCAGTTCTTTAAGAGCATGGGCCGTGATCTAACTTTGAACTTAAAGGAGAAAAACCCAAGAACTCTAGTCGAAGCAGCAGAAATGGCTGATCGACGGCTGTCGTTGATTCGGGGTTGCGGGTCCTCACAGAAGTACGATGCAAGTGCTAGGGACCGTTATCCTCCCCCTCCCCGTAGCAATGACACATTTAAACAAAAGAGCAATGAAACTAAACTGAATCCAAACCTAACACCACGCCATATGAGAAAAGTCAGGGGCTTTTTACATCACAGTATAAGCCGAAACCGAAATTTATGTGTTTTAAGTGCCACCAGGAGGGTCATAAGGCAAATGAGTGCCCTAGTCGACCTCCTCCGGCAGCCGTGTCTTTTGCTCACGGCATTGGAGTGTTCAAGAGGACATCGGAGTTTGTTAGAGGCAATTCTTCCGAGGTAAATACACTGCCAGTGCAGAAGGATCCGGAAGGCTTATTCCCTGTCTGTGATGCATTTAGTGACCACAGGGGACTCGGTTGTGTGGAGTGGGGGGGTAGAAGACATGAGGTGAGAATTTTGCGTGACACTGGGGCATCGCAAACACTGTTGAGAAATTTCACTGGTAAACCTGTAAATACGGCGCGGGTGGTCGTGGTTCAGGGAGTTAATGCAACAAGGTCATACCCGCTTGTAAGAATGAAGATGGAAGTTGATGGTGTGACTCGTGACCTGGATGTAGGAATTGTGGAGAAGTTACCTGTTGGGGGCGTCGACCTCCTTCTCGGCAACGACTTTGCGGGGCCTACTTCTGAGGCTCCACCCTTAGTCGTTGCCGAGAAGCCGGCCGACGTGAGTAGGGAGGAGCAAGAGTGGGTTGAGAAGTGTCCGGTGCAACCTATGGCGTGTGTTGTCACCAGATCTCTTGCATCCAGGGAGTCACATTCTGGTCAACAGTCTTTAGACAAGCGGAGGAAAGGTACCGAGAAGGGGTTGAAAGTTGATGCGGTTGAGAGTTTAGTATCAACGGACATTCGCGGGGACTCATTATTAGGACCGATTTTCGAGTCTGGAGAAGACCCATTAACTGTTACTAAGAAGGCAGAGGATGGGCTTAAAAAGACGAAGAGACAGCAACGATACACAGAGAGAGAGAGCAACGGGAGGCTAAATTCAATGTAGGAGGGGGGCATGAGTTGTTTCGCAAACACTTAGATAAGCTTGCTCCTTCGGACATTCGTAAATTGCAATTAGAAGACCCGGAGGTTCTTGAATGTGGTACCGGTGCTGTCGAGTTGGAGGAGGACAGTGATGCACAGTCGGGAGATGTATCAACAAGGTATCCTGATGCGTACCCTATGAGAAATGGGTCAGCGAAGACGGTGGTCCGAAGCTTGCTAGTGTATTTTTCCCGGTATGGTTACCCGCAGGGGATTCAGTCAGACCAAGGATCCAACTTCACTTCTGACCTCTTTGTTCAAGCAGTGCCGCAGCATGAGATTGTTACGGTTGGGTCATCTGCGTATCATCCGGAGAGCCAGGGTGTGTTAGAGCGATGGCACTCAGCCTTAAAATCTGTGCTTCGTTGTTGTTGCTTTGAGGGTGGGAAAGGTTGGGATCTTGGCCTGCCATATGTTTTATTTGCTGCACGGGAGGTACCTTGGGAAAGTTTGGGATTCAGCCCTAATGAGCTCGTCTTTGGACACCGTGTCAGAGGGCCTCTCCATATGGTTAAAGAAATATGGGAGGGTGCAGATAAACCTTGTTCTATGCTCAAGTATGTCTCTGACAGTCGAGAACGGATGTTGCGCAGTCTGGATTTGGCTGGCCGTAATTTGACTAGCTCTCAGGCCCTCATGAAGGACAGGTACGACCTCAAGGTTAAACTCAGGGAGTTTCACGGGGGTCAGGAGGTGTTGATTCTACTGTCCCTTGTAGGTCATCCCTTATCCGTGAAGTACACTGGTCCTTATAGGGTGGTTGGGAGGCTATCGGACCTGGATTGCTTGGTGGCCGCTCCAGACAGACGTAAGCGCAATCAGTTATGTCACGTTAATCCGTGGAGCCCCGGCTAGTTGTGTAATGTTTGTTCACCAGAACCCGGCCGGTTTTCAAAAAATGGTTTTATTCCAGAAACAATAGCGAATGGGTTAGGAATGAAGGAAAAAACACGAAAAACCGCTCAAAAAGCTTAAAAAATGGTCCTACAGAGCCCCCGAAAACGTATTTTACAAGAGTAAAAAATTGAAGGCAATTACCCCAAAAAAACGGGTTATTGCGCGCTCACGCGCACGCACGTGGACTTTGAGAGTTTTCAACCATCTGCACGGTTGCGTGGGATACGTACACAGTTCCCATACAAATCTGAGCCCTCTTGAGTGGCTACACCTGAGGTTACGGTCGGCGCAATTAGGGTAACGCGTCAGGCGCGTCTCTGGGACTGTGCGTTACATACATCGCCGACGCGTCAGACGCGTCGCTGGGGCTGTACGGGTTAATCTCATGAAGGAGTATGTGAGGCACCCCCCTGAGCCTCTCACTGTGCCTGTGATGACGTTTAGCAGTCAAGGTGGAGAAGGAGAACGGGACAGTCTAGCTCAGGTGGAGGAAAACTGGAAGGATAAGAAAGTCAAATGGGCGCCTGAGTGTGAGAAGGCGTTTCGAGTAGTAAAACACCTGTTGTGCACTCACCCGATCCTCAGGGACCCTGACTTTAGCCTACCTTTCCAACTAGCAACGGATGCTAGTGGTGTGGGGGCTGGTGCCGTCCTTATGAAAAAGGACGATGATGGGCTGGAATATCCTGTTAGTTTCTGCTCGGAGAAGTTCGATTCAGCCCAGGGAAGCTGCTCTGTTGTCGAGAGGGAGCTGCTGGCAGTTGTGCTTGCACTGAGGCATTTCGAGGTCTATGTTCCAGCCTATGGTCCGGTCGTTGTAGTTTACACAGATCATCACCCTCTCAAGTTCTTGGGCCAGTTTCACAATCGGAATATGAGGCTGACCAGGTGGTCACTAAGGTTATTGGTATATAACATGGACATACGCCATATTGCCGGTTGTGACAACATGGTTGCAGATTGTCTTTCAAGGGTATATGATCCTGGGTAGATTGACACACAGGTAGCCTCCTGCTTTAGTTTGAATAGTATTTTGCGCTTGGTGCTTGTTGGCTCGCGGTTGTAGCCCAGCGTATTGGGTCGTAAAGCAGGAGTTGAGCGTTTGCTATAGAAGAAAAAAAAATAGGCTTGCCCCTTAGTGCAGCCGAAATAAACAAATTAAAAATATAAAAATCAAATAAAAACTCTTTCTTTGATAGTTGAATTTTTTCAGCATGTTATAGCAGTAATTCTGAGTTGCACTCCTCTCAGAATGCTGGGCTAGAGAAGCTCGCTCTTGAGGAGCATAACTACATATTATGATCTAACCTATTGTCTTGGGGAGGGTTATAATTTTGTAAAATGTTTTGTTGAAGAACTGTGCCAGATATTTTACTGCCGCTGGGTGATGGGAAGTGGAGATATAGCATGGGTTCTAACCATCAGATTTTTTTTGAGCTTTGGGCCTCTGAGAAAATTCTTGGGGGGGGGGGGGTGACGTTAATCACTCCGTTAGAACCGCATGGCTTGTCCTACAGTGACTCGCTAGGATCGCCAGGGCAGTGGATGTGGCTACAGTTTATGTATTATTGTGTGCTTTATTTCATATGAAAGCTCGTGTCATGGGCAGTCCAGAAAGGCTCTTTGTTTTCACCCATGTCAAGGCTTTATATATTTAATTGCAAAGTATATGTTTTATAATTAAGTAGTAATGATAGGATTTGAGAGAGAGAGAGAGAGAGAGAGTAGAACAGAGTGAGAGGAGGCGCGCAGTGTTTTTTGCCATGTTCGATGATGTCACAGCTGGCTGGCCTATTGGGAATTGGTTGGAGGAGTTTTTTACCATGCTTGGTGATGTCATGTTTGGCTGGCTTCTTTGCCATTGGCTGAAGGAATTGTTACCGCTTTGTCTACGCGGTGCGAGCAAGTGCTAGTATATGTACAGCTCTCTCGCCACTCTCTCCCTCAGATCTGGTTTCTAGAACGCATCCCTCTTATCCCTTTGATATCTGTCCCCTCACTGCACCTGAGAACCTTTTCCTCTGCCTATCTCCCTCATTTTCCATATCTTTCACCACCTTTTATTAATATTATACCCCCTCTGGTTAATTCTGCATAATCAGCTTCATGCTGGCCAGTTGTATTGTGCGCTAAGGTCTTATATAACCCATGTATGTTAGTTGTTAAGATAAGTTGATCACGAAGCATTGGTTGGCATTCATATTGTTCAGTACCGCTTCCTCTAATTATTAGTGTTCTGCTGGATTAGATAATGCTAGACTAGGAGTCTGATACAATAAGGTATTGTTTCCGATGGGTGCTGGCTTTAGTTAAAAGCTGCACGACATACCTGAGAACTGGAGTTGATTGGGTAAGTTCTAGTCTGTGTGCCATTGAGAGTAGAGCATGCACGAATGAGGGCTTTTTGCCTATACCATTCTGCACTGTTCTAAGCTTGTTGTTTGTCTTTGAGGTACGCCAGGAGAACGCTTAATACTTCGGTATTAAGGTTTCTCAAGAGAGCTACCCTTCATTATAACGTAATATTTGACGCACAGACTTGAGATTTGCACTAGGCTCAGCGGCATGCCATGCGCACCAGTATCTCGTATCATTGACTCTAGCTAGACTTTATCAGTCACAGTAGACATTAAGTATATTAAACCAATTACTCTTTTTATACATACCCATTTATGATTACACAAGCATTTCGCAGCCTAGTTTGATGTATTGAGACAAACGACTTAGGCTCTTTTTGTTGATAGGAATACTGTATTGTCGTGGCGATTATTATTATTGTTGTGGCGTTTAGGATATTCTTGGCTCCGACTGCATTATATGTCCTGCCTTTTTGTGTGCATAGCCTGCACGAGCATTGTTCCGCTGCCTGCCTTTTTGGGTTCCATTTCCGATTCGAGCATCTTGATAGCATCTAACATTTAAAGAAGAATCCTTGTTGGTGTTGAAGGACTTTAGTGCACTTTCTTTCATACAGGAGTGCCTGCCATTTATTGATTAAAGTAACGTAAGCTGTAACTTCTCTTACCAACTTACTTTGCATACCATAACCAAGCACCTTCGGTTATAGGTAGTAATAGGCTGTTTTCACATAACATTAAGCCTAGAGTAGACGCACATTTATTGAGAGTTTAATAACCTATTATTGCATATAGAACTCGGGAGATTATTTGTGTTCTTTGTTCACTGGGAATATACATCAGAGGTTGGATCTAGCGCTTTCCGTTGTACCATTTATGCCATTACTAGTCCAATGAATAAGAGCCCTGATATATTTAAACCTCAGTCGTAACACACAGGACAATGCCTCAACGGCGATAGTGAATGCCCCCGCCGTTATCTTCTATCCTCCATCTCCGCCTCTGTTAGGAGAGCCCTCACGCACTGCTCTACCTGGGCCGACACCCACCAGGAACTAGAAAGACTATCCCAAGTTTTAGTAAATAACGGATACTCCAACTCCGACATCTCCAGCACCATCAACCACCATCTTTAAAAATGGTACACCCAAAGCCCTCCCAACATTGACCCCCCCAATGAAATTAAGATCTTCTACCGCAATTTTATGTCCTCTGAACACAAAAATGACGAGGCCGTCTTAAAAGAAATAATCTCCAAGCATGTCCACCCAACCAACCCGGAAAACAAAATCAAATTAATAATTTATTACAAATCCCCCAAGACCTCCAACCTCGTTCTACGCAACAAACCAGCTTCCACCAAGATAAAGAGCCCGATGACTGACGATCACGTCATTTACCAACATACCTGTAATTATGAGGAATGTGGACCTCATTCCTGTATTGGTATGACGCAGACTCGTCTTTCACGTCGGTTAACTCTTCACCTTCAGGCTGGAGCCATCAAAGACCACTATCTCACCCCTAACCACCCCCACCTCACACGCAAGGAGTTAGAGAAACACACCACCATACTCGATAAAGAAAGTGACCCAAGGAGATTATCTATACTCGAAGCATTATATATCAAAGCCTTACATCCCAACATCAACAACCAAACTCTGGACCTTCAGATCCTTCCTTCTGCCAAAAGGCACTTTCCTACAGGAGCTAACGACCCCCCTCGCTCCCCGGTGCCCTTGACGCAGCCCCCCGCGCTACCTCCTTCAGCTTCGTCTTCTGCAGGCGCCACACGTACTACGCAACTTAGGCCACGCCCCTCGACACGCAGCCAATTAGCTTCGACCCCGCCAACCGACCACCATCCCGCATCCAGTGCGCATGCGTGAAGCGGTTCTATCTTTCTCTCTCCTAGAATACCCCTCCACCAATAGCAGACTTTTGCCCCCTGATTTTCGCCTCCTCTGATCCTCCTCCTTCTATATAATATTATAACCTACCTGTTTACCTTTTATATCATTCTATCCTTACTTGATAATGCTGGTTGTCCAGTGAAACGCGTCGTATATCCTGTATCATCATGTACATTAATGTAACCCTGTACCACGATGAATTTTGCTCATCTCCTTCATCTACTTCCTGCCACCCAGCGAAAACTCATCAGAGACCTGGAAACTTTGAATAATAAAATTTCCAACGCAGAAATTGCCATTTCTTTCAACCTCGTATGTATTAAAGAAAATTTATTACCTGGCTTTACTTACATATATATATATATATACTGTATATATATATATATATATATATATTATATTATATTATATATATATATATATATATTATATTATATTATA
Source organism: Paralithodes platypus (assembly GCA_032716605.1). Lineage (NCBI taxonomy): Eukaryota > Metazoa > Arthropoda > Malacostraca > Decapoda > Lithodidae > Paralithodes > Paralithodes platypus. The sequence continues at coordinate 30,451,537 of CM064546.1, forward strand.
TATATATATATATATATATATATAGAATATATATATATATATATATATATATATATATATATATATATATATATATATATACAGTATATAGTTATATACAGTAAATATATAATTGAAAAACAAAAATACAGTATTTGTATATCTATGGATATACATATATAAGTTAGTCATGTATATTTTCTAATTTTCTACTAATCTATGTATCTGTTTATTTCTAGGGTTCACTGGTGGTGCTGGTAGGAGGGATTATCGCGAGTATTGTTACCTTCTGCTTGGAGCTGGTCTATTTCCGTCTCTGTCAGTCATAATATTATGAGTAGTTAAAATGCAAAACTTACTAAACAAACAAACGAAAACAGGAAGCGCACAATATCAAAATAAACAAACTTATTCAAATAACTTTCTAGAAATACCGCATTGAGGGTTCAACAAAGCAATGTTATAAACAAACTAAACAGAATAAAACAATAACAATATGTGAAGTAATACATGAATAACTAAATAGGTAAATAGGTTGTTTCCTGGCCCTTAATAAACAAAGGAAGATACTGGTTTGAATTACATTCCCCCGATGTCTATTCATTGAAAGTGTATTAGTTTAGTAAGTTTTCATATACTGTATATATATATATATATATATATATATATATATATATATATATATATATATATATATATATATTGTTACGACTGAGGTTTAAATATATCAGGGTTCTTATTCATTGGACTAGTAATGGCATAAATGCTACAACGGAAAGCGCTAGATCCAACCTCTGATGTATATTCCCAGTGAACAAAGAACACAAATACTCTACAGAGTTCTATATGCAATAATAGGTTATTAAACTCTCAATAAATGTGCGTCTACTCTAGGCTTAATGTTATGTGAAAACAGCCTATTACTACCTATAACCGAAGGTGCTTGGTTATGGTATGCAAAGTAAAGTGGTAAGGGAAGTTACAGCTTACGTTACTTTAATCAATAAATGTCAGGCACTCCTGCATGAAAAAAGTGCACTAAAGTCCTTCAACACCAACAAGGAATCTTCTTTAAATGTTAGATGCTATCAAGATGCTCGAATCGGAAATGGAACCCAAAAAGGCAGGCAGCGGAACAATGCTCGTGCAGGCTATGCACACAAAAAGGCAGGAGATATAATGCAGTCAGAGCCAAGAATATCCTAAACGCCACAACAATAATAATAATCGCCACGACAATGCAGTATGCCTATCAACAAAAAGAGCCTAAGTCGTTTGTGTCTCAATACATCAAACTATGCTGCGAAATGCTTGTGTAATCATTAACGGGTATGCATAAAACGAGTAATTGGTATTATACTTAATGTCTACTGTGACTGATAAAGTCTAGCTAGAGTCAATGATACGAGATACTGGTGCGCATGGCATGCCGCATAGCCTAGTGCAAATCTCAAGTCTGTGCGTCAAATATTACGTTAGAGTGAAGGGTAGCTCTCTTGAGAAACCTTAATACCGAAGTATTAAGCGTTCTTCTGGCGTACCTCAAAGACAAACAACGAGCTTAGAACAGTGCAGAATGGTATAGGCAAAAAGCCCTCATTCGTGCATGCTCTACTCTCAATGGCACACAGACTAGAATTTACCCAATCAACTCCAGCTCTCAGGTATGTCGTGCAGCTTTTAACTAAAGCCAACACTCATCGGAAACAATACCTTATAGTATCAGACTCCTAGTCTAGCATTATCTAATCCAGCAGAACACTAATAATTATAGGAAGCGGTACTGAACAATATGAATGCCAACCAATGCTTCGTGATCAACTTATCTTAACAACTAACATACAGGGGTTATATCAGACCTTAACGCACAATACAACTGGCCAGCATGAAGCTGATTATGCAGAGTTAACCAGAGGGGATATAATATTAATAAAAGGTGGTGAAAGGTATGGAAAATTAGAGAGATAGGCAGAGGAAAAGGTTCTCAGGTGCAAAGAGGGAGACAGGTATCAAAGGGATAAGAGGGATGCGTTCTAGAAACCAGATCTGAGGGAGAGAGTGGCGAGAGAACTGTATATATACTAGCACTAGCTCGCACCGCGTAGACAAAAGCGGTAACAATTCCTTCAGCCAATGACAAAGAAGCCAGCCAAACATGACATCACCAAACATGGTAAAAAAACTCTTCCAAGAGGCCAGCCAGCTGTGACGTCATCAAGCATGGCAAAAAACACTGCGTGCCTCTTCTCACTCTGTTCTACTCTCTCTCTCTCTCTCTCTCTCTCAAATCCTATCATTACTACTTAATGATAAAACATATACATTGCAATTAAATATATAAAGCCTTGACATGGGCGAAAACAAGGAGCCTTTCTGGACTGCCCACGACACAAGCTTTCATATGAAATAAAGCACACAATAATACATCAACTGTAGCCACATCCACTGCCCTGGCGATCCTAGCGAGTCACTGTAGGACAAGCCATGCGGTTCTAACGGAGTGGTTAACGTCACAATATATATATATATATATATATACGGTACCGGTATATATATATATGTTTTTGGTTTTTTGGTTTTTTTCTATGTGATTGAGGGAGGCAAAAGGCAGAACTGCCTATAGCGAGTGCCTCCCCCATAGTTGAAAGAGTGACAGGGCCAAAATCAAGGGACGTTCGAGCCAAAATGACCGGTATATATATATATATATATATATATATATATATATATATATATCTGCTCAACAGGTGGCGTTGTGTGTGTGTAAGTGTGAGAGTCCGAGCGTAGGGGGTGAGACAGTGAAGCACGGGAACGAGGTGGCTTCAGAGATTGGGTCGTTTCGGGCCATGAGTGAGCACCGTGCCTCATGTGAAGGCAAGATGGCAGGTGCTCGTTGTACTCTACGTGCTTCACATGTCTCACTCCCTAGACTGGAAGAAGACCTCATGGGCTTCACTGTTCATTGTAAAGCGGTGAATGTTAAGGCTCTCAGCCTATGGCCGAGAGGAAGTAAGTTGAAATATTGAAAAAAAAAAAAATATATATATATATATATATATATATGTATATATATATATATATATATATATATATATATATATATTTATATATATATGTATATATATATATATATATATATATATATATATATATATATATATATATATATATATATATATATATATATATAAATATATATATATATATATATATATATATATATATATATATATATATATATATATATATACCGATATATAAATATATATATATATATATATATATATATATATATATATATATATATATATATATATATATACATAAATATATATATATATATATATATATATATATATATATATATATATATATAAATACAGTGCATATATATACTATTTACATATATAGGAGTTGCAGGGTCTGGTAACTGAGTTTGGAACAGTGTGCGAAAAACGGAATTTGAAGGTAAATGCAGGGAAGAGCAAGGTTATGGTCTTCGAAAGGGGGGAAATCACAAAGTGTGAGGTGAAATTGAACGTCAGGCTATGGAGATCGTCAACTCTTTTAGGTATCTGTGTAGTGTGTTGAGTAAAGATGAGATTATGGATGAATAAGTGCGGGAGAGGGTACAACGAGGGAAGAGGGTTGTAAGAACACTGAAAGCAGTAACAAGAAATAGGGTGGTCAGTATTTAAGTGAAGAAGTCCTAGCAGGACAGTGTGGCAATCCCGACACTGACTTATGGAAGCGAAGCATGGATGTTGGTTGAGAGACTCAGACCAAGAGTAAGAGGAGTGGAAATAAGTTACTTGAGAAGTGCGTGCGGAGTTACATGGAGGGATAGACAGACGAATGAGGAAGTAAAAAGGAGGTGTGGTGTGGAGGTAGATGTGCTGGAAAGTGTGAAAAGGAACAACTTGAGATGGTTCGGCCATATGGAATGTATGGAAAGCGAGAGAATGACTAAGAGGGTGTATGGGAGCGAGGTGGAAGGACAGAGAGGGAGAAGTAGACCGAAAGAGAGGTGGAAGGAGGGAGTGAGGAAGTATATGGATGAAGGAGGTGCTGGTTGAGAGGAGGGGCGTTGACTGACTGGGGACAGAGGTGCATGGGGACGGTTCGGTCGTGGCCACACCTCCGGGGATCACGGCGTCGGGCAATAGAGATATATATATATATATATATATATATATAAATCAGATTGATTATATTAACCAATAAGAGTAATGCAAACTATTCCCTAGGTGTTTTTGTGCTTCAACCGAATGTTCAACTCGATTTTAGGAACCGTTGATAAAGTAGTTTGTACCGGTATTATAATTGTGTTTACAAATAACAAAATTAACAATCACCTGTACATCCTCTCTCTCTCTCTCCCTCCCTCCCCCTCTCTCTCTGTCTCTCTCTCTCTCTCTCTCTCTCTCTCTCTCTCTCTCTCTCTCTCTCTCTCTCTCTCTCTCTCTCTATTGCCAGAGAGAGTGCCACAAACCCCCCAAAATTCTACAGTTACGTAAATAAAAATAAACAGATCAAAAGCGGAATCGGACCGCTAATAGAAGATGGCCAGACGATAACAGGTGACACAAACACGGCAAATATGCTCAACAAATATTTTGGTTCAGTTTTCACAGAAGTTATCGATCATAACCCTGAAAATAACACCTCAACTCATGTGATAGGAGATTTCACCATCAGTTTTAGCGAAGTACAAAGCAAATTGAGTAATTTAAATGTAAATAAGACCCCAGGACCCGACATGCTCCACCCGAAAATAATTAAGAATGTTAAGGACGAAATAGCAAGACCCCTGACACAACTATTTAACTTATCATTACTACAGGGGATTGTACCGAGTGATTGGAAAGATGCTAACATTACGCCGATATACAAGAAGGGTAGCAAGGCCAAAGCAAGTAATTACAGACCAATTAGTCTAACTTCAATTGTGGGAAAAATAATGGAAAAAATCCTTAGAGATAAGATAGTAGATTACCTCGAATCAAACAACCTAATACAAAATAGTCAACACGGCTTTACATCAAATAAGTCATGCCTAACAAATTTGATTGAATTTTATAACAAACTATTCACATATAACGACATGACGAAATCACTAGATATAATCTTCTTGGACTTTCAAAAAGCTTTCGACAAGGTGCCACACCGAAAACTATTGGCTAAACTGGAGAGGATAGGTATCAAAGGTGAAATTAATTCATGGATAAAAAATTGACTTACAGACAGAAGA